>MCJB01050773.1:0-32245 GCA_002018475.1 Nicotiana obtusifolia | reverse complement strand
ATATATATATATATATATATTGTAATGAAGTCCCCGCTTCTGTAAACATACTTTGTTCATGTATATATAAAAGTCTTCTTTTCTTTCCATTCCTTGCTGATTTATTTTGATTCCCTGCATTAGAACCGATGGTTCGACTTGGCGAATTTTCTGTTCTTCAGGCTTAGTTTAGACTCAGCCAATTTTAGGATATGCCTTAGTAGACTTTCCCTCTCTTCGATCGATTTAGTAGGGCCTTAGCCTCGAAAAGGTCTTGGGTTTGCGTTAATAGGTCTTACTCCCCTTCGAGTTTCATTAACTCGATACGGCCTTAGCCTTTCAAGAAATCGGGGTTTGCCTTAACAGGTCTTGCTCCCCTTCGAGTTTCATTAACTCGATACGGCCTTAGCCTTTTAAGAAATCGGGGTTTGCCTTGGTAGGTCTTATTCCCCTCCGATTAAATTTGATTTTCGGATGAAACTCTGAGCAATGTTAGATTTTGATCGAACAACGAAAATCGAAATGGCTCTTGAGCTCGGAGACAGGATATCGGTGCAAAAGAACTTTTATTATCATTCAAGTGCTTGTACAATTTTCTCAGGGGAAAGATCAATCTATTTTGGGTACGGTTCTTTTGACCGTTTGACCCTTACATCGATTCCTAATGATCTATGAGAAGTTCCCCCGAATTGAAGTAGCTAAGTCGTCTTCCGATATTTAAGGTCGATCGAAGTTTAGCACCGAACATTGTTGACTTTGATATGCGACCGGTCTTCAAATCTAAGTTAGCACGTTTTCTGGTTGCCTCATTAAAAACCTTGCCGTAACCCCAATTTGGGACAAAACCGGTCGAAGAGAAAAAGAGTGCAATGCGTGCTTTTAGTCCTAATGTCCTGTGCTTTCCGGCTCGAGGTTACTTCACTTGATACCTGAAGTGTTAGTAACATAAAACAAACAAATGAAAAATGAAAGATCATACCTCAACAATAGTATCGTTTCAAGTGGTTTATGTTCCAATTGTTCGACAGCTATTTGCCGTCCATTGTTCCAAGCTTGTACTTTCCGGTGATCTTTATGATGGAGTAAGGCCCTTCCCAGTTCGGCCCTAACTTCCCTTTGTATGGGTCTCGAGTATTGGGTGTGATTTTTCTGAGCACTAGATCTTCGATGTTGAAATGTCGAAGATGGTTCTTCTGTTGTAGTATCTTTCAATCTTTTGCTTTTGGGCGGCCAATCAGACAAGGGCTGCTTCCCTTCTTTCATCCAATAGTTCCAAACTGGTATTCATAGCCTCGCGATTTGATTCCTCGGTTGCATAGCGGAACCTGATACTCGGCTCGCCTACTTTGACCTATATCAAAGCTTCAGCACCGTATACTAGGGAGAAAGGGGTGGCTCCGGTGCTGGTTTTCTCGGTTGTGCGATACGCCCATAGAACTTCAGGCAATACTTCCTTCCATTTCCCCTTCGCGTCGGCTAACCTCTTTTTGAGGTTTCGAATTATGGTTTTATTGGTCGATTCAGCTTGTCCATTGCCGCTGGGGTGATAGGGCGTCGATAGGATCCTTTTGATCTTGTTATCTTTGAAGAACTTCATCACTTTGCCGCTGATGAATTGCTTCCTATTATCGCACACGATCTCTGATGGCATCCCAAGTCGACATACGATGTGATCCCAGATGAAATCGATCACTTCCTTTTCCCTAACTTTCTCGTACGCCTGCGCTTCAACCCATTTGGAGAAATAGTCAGTCATGAAAAGAATGAATTGAGCCTTACCTGGCGTGTAGGGGAGAGGGCCGACGATGTCCATTCCCTATTTCATGAATGGCCATGGCGACAAGACCGAATGCAATGTCTCCCCGGGCTGATGGATCATCGGTGCATGTCTTTGGCACTCGTTACACTTGCGAACGAACTCCTTTGCATCTTTTTCCATATCGATCCAATAATAGCCGGCTCGAATTATTTTTCGGACCAGGGATTCGACGCCGGAATGATTCCCACAAGTGCCTTCGTGTATTTTCCTTAAAATATACTCGGTGTCACCAGGTCCCAAACATATCGTGAGGGGTCCACCGAATGTCCTCCTAAATAAGGTTCCGTCATCGGATAAACAGAACCGATCCGCCTTTGTGTGCAATGTTCTTGATTCTTTCGGGTCCGAACGGAGCTTACCGGAGCTGAGATACTCTATATACTTATTCCTCCAATCCCAGGTCAGACTTGTTGAATTGATTTCGGCGTGGCCTTCCTCCACCACCGACCTCAAGAGTTGTACGACCTTCTCGGACTCGATCTCGTCATCTTCGACCGATGATCCCAAATTGGTGAGGGCATCAGCCTCACTGTTTTGCTCTCGAGGTATGTGTTGCAAGGTCCATTCTTTAAACCTATGCAGCGTGACTTGAAACTTGTCCAAATACCTCTACATTCGTCCTTCCCTAACTTCGAAAGTTCTGTTAGCTTGATTCACCACAAGGAGGGAATCACACTTGGCTTCGATTATCTCTGCTCCTAGACTTTTGGCCAGTTCTAAACCTGCAATCATAACTTCATACTCCGCTTCGTTGTTAGTTAATTTTACAGTCTTGATAGACTGTCAAATCATATTCTTAGTTGGGGGCTTTAGCACGATACCAAGCCCCGATCCCTTTGAGTTAGAGGCATCGTCTGTGAACAGGGTCCACACTCCCGAAGGAGTCCTCGATTCGGTCATTAATTCTCTTTCAACCTCGGGAATTAGCAACGGCGCAAAATCGGCGACGAAATCTGCCAATACTTGAGACTTAATCGCAGTTCAGGGCCGATACTCGATATCGTACCCGCTTACTTCGATAGCCCACTTGGCCAATCGGCCGAATAGGTCGGGCTTATGCATTATGTTTCTCAATGGGTAGGTTGTTATGACGCATATGGGATGGCATTGGAAGTAGGGTTTTAGTTTCCTGGAGGCACTCAATAAAGCGAGTGCCAATTTTTCTAAATGAGGGTATCTAGTTTCGGCCTCGCCTAATGTTCTGCTAACGTAATAAATAGGAAACTGCGTACTTTGTTCTTCTCGAACTAGGACCCCACTTACCGCTACTTCTGAGACAGCAAGGTAGAGGTACAGTCGTTCCCCTGTTTTTGGCGTATGCAGCAAAGGTGGGCTAGACAGGTACCTCTTAAGTTCTTCTAACGCGCGTTGACACTCCGGAGTCCATGAGAAATAGTTCTTCTTTTTCAACAGGTTGAAAAATCGGTGACTCTTATCGAATGATCTCGAAATAAATCGGCCCAGAGCGGCTATCCGGCCTGTCAGCTTTTGCATGGCCTTTACACTATCAACGATTGTAATGTCTTCAATAGCCTTGATATTCTCGGGGTTAATTTCTATTCCTCGATTCGAGACCATGAAATCGAGGAATTTTTCCGAGCCCACACCAAATGCGCATTTCTCCGGGTTCAGCTTCATGTTTTACCGTCTCAGCACGTCGAATGTTTCCTGCAAATAACTCAAATGGTCCTCTGCTCGTAGGGACTTAACTAACATATCATCAATATAAACCTCCATTGTTCTTCCTAGTTGGTTTTCGAACATTTGGTTTACTAGGCGTTGGTAAGTGGCCCCCGCATTCTTTAACCGAATGGCATCACGTTATAACAGTATGTGCCATACTTAGTGATGAAGGATGTCTTTTCCTAGTCATCCGGGTCCATTCGTATTTGGTTATAGCCAGAGTAAGCATCGAGAAGCTAAGGGTCTCATGGCTAGCAGTAGCATCGATCATGCGATCGATGTTGGGTAAAGGAAAAGAATCTTTAGGGCATGCCTTGTTTAAATCCTTATAATCTATGCACATTCTTAATTTATTTCCCTTTTTAGGGACTACTACTACGTTTGCTAACCATTCTGGGTATTTAACTTCCCGAATGGACTCTATTTTTAAAAGCTTAGCTACCTCATCTTTAATGAATGCTTGTTTGACTTCGGATTGAGGCCTTCTTTTTTGCTTGACCGGCCAGAATTTCGGATCGATGCTTAGTTTGTGGGTCATGAAATCCGGTGGTATACCTATTATGTCGATATGGGACCAAGCGAAGGAATCTTCGTTAGTTATAAGGAATTGTATAAGTTTTGCCTTGAGCTCAGAACTTAGTCCCGAGCCCGGGTATACCTTTCGATCTGGCGAGTTTTCTCGGAGCGAAACTTGCTCGAATTCCTCGATCATCGATTTAGTTGCATCGGATTCATCGGGACCGACGAATGACCGGGGGACCCCATAGCTGTCATCTTCGAGATGCTCCTGTTCACCTTCGTTTGTCGAAGGCGATGCCTGTGATTGCTATTTGACCCTTAGAGAAGGAGCTGCTGGTACCGGTACTGCTTCTTCTACTGCGAACATCTCTTTTGCAGCTGGTTGCTCCCCGTAAACTGTTATAATCCCATCGGTCGATGGGAATTTCAGCACTTGGTATAGTGTTGAAGGTACCGCCCTCATATCGTGGATCCACGGTCTCCCGAGCAGGCGCTACGTTGTTGTTTTCACTCTGGTGGTCAAACTCATCATCTACGTACAGAGGCACAGATTCTGAATGTGACATGGTTGTATTATAACCTGAAATCCAAACTACTCCACAGAACAAGTGTAAAATAATTTATGTGACAAAAACTTGTATCAAACGCTCACTATTATCCTTAGCCCCACGGTGGGTGCCAAACTGTTTACCCTTGGCTTCGGATAATAATTAAATTTGTACGTGGTTTTAAGGACACGTGATTTGGTTTGATACAAATAAAGGATGAATAAAAATAAAGACTAAATTCAGTAAGTAAATTGAGAAAGAATGCAAACCACCAATCTAGAATAGCTTCACCTTGGTAGAATTATCTAAGATAGACAAATATGAAGCAAATAGATAAAGAAAACAATTAGAGCATACCGTATTTTTTGTATATTGATCGTTGTTTTTCTGATGCCCCTTTTTACAATCACCCCGCCCCTTTATATAGGGAGGGGAATGGTTCTTATACAAGGTAAAAATCTATCTACAAGGTAAAATATCCATTGAATTACTGATTTCAACGTCTTTGCTGATTTTCGCCGTGATTCCCGTCGAGATATTTACATATCACGGGATTCTGGTCCTTCCGCTACGCAAATCTGATTATTTTACCCTAAAACAACTTACCCTAATCGACCTCAATGGTTTCATCTCGGACATCATGGCTTCGAGTTCCGTTTCGATGACGCCGGTTTTGACCTTCGTTCCTTGATGTCTCGACCCCGACATATCGAGCAGTAATTCTAATCGACACCAGCTGTATAAATTTGAACCCGATATTCCCTATGCAAGCGATCCGAGCTCGACCCCATACATCTAACTTAAAGCTTTTGAATTGAGAATTATTCTTCCATATCAACTTCGAACTTTCAAAAAATCAAAACCGATTTTACGTGCAAGTCATAATATATATAGTGAAGCTATTCAAGATCTCAAACCGCCGAACAATATGCTAGAGCTCGAACAACCAGTTGAATCGTTACAGATCCTTGCACTATCATGGAAGTTACTCCTTATGGAGCAATGAAAATTCATCAACAAGAAGGAGGTGACAAATTTAAGGAAATGGAAAACGACTAAAGCCGTATCTGAAAGGAGGCTTTGGAAAACAAATTTTCACAATTCTCATCCAATTATGTGAAAAGACTACAATAAGTTGAGCTGGTGATATCATACTCAAAACTAGACACACTCTCTATTTCCTTAATTATCTATTGCACAATCTCTCTCAAATATGTATTTATATTAAAATAAAAGTACTAATATATGTGTGTGTAGGAATATTATTTTAAATCTAGTATAGTAAAACAATTACGGAAGAAGTCATCATATATAATCAAATATACCTATTAATGTCATTTCTAATTATGTTTACGTAATTAGTATTATAATGAATCCACTTACATATATACATTCTTTTTTCTGGGTTGTCTACTTAAGATAATACTAACCAGAATACCTCTACATCTATTATATTATTACTTTTGTACTAAAAACAAAAATAAGGGGTTGGAAAATTTCTATAAATCTACAAGTCAGAAGAAAAAAAATGTTTTAGAAATTAAAAGAATTCAATGACACAGTAAACAATCTTGACACATTACTTTAACATGCAGCCATATAAAAGTTCACAATGTGCATTTGATGTCCCTTTCTTTAAATCAAAAAGACGGCTGGAGATGTGTACAAGGTAAAATATTCCTTACAACAGATAACAAAAAGAGTTTACGTATTAACTTGAACTATGTTCCCATTCCAGTAAATATGACAGCCAAGTTTAGTGTACTGTATAAGATTGCACGAACAGTTTATAGCTGTCACGATCCAAAATTTCCGTAAGGGATCATGATAACACCTAACGTCGTTTGCTAGGCAAGTCAACACAAAAGATAATATGCAAAGAAAAGAAATAAATAACCAACAGCTGAATAAATAACACAACACGAAACAATTATGTATGTACACACTAAGCTCCAATACCAATAACTAACATAAAACCACTCAAAATTTGGTCTCACAAGTACATGACCGTCTAGATCCACAGTTCTAAAAAAAATACAACTCTATCCAGAATAAAATAGAATCAATACAGTAAAAGTAGGGAAATGACTCTAGGGCTTGCGAACGGGATGCAGCCTTACCTTGAACCATTGTCTAGTAGCCGCAAAGTACCCTTCGGGACTCTGCTAGTACGAACGTCAAAATCTGCACAAGAAGTACAAAAGTGTAGTATGAATAAAACTGACCTAATGTACGCAGTAAGTGTCGAGCTTAACCCCAACGAAATAGTGACAAGGCTAAGACAAGACACTTACTAAAAACTTGTGTAGTTATATATATATAAAGCAACAGAATTATAAGTAAAGCATCAAAAGTAACAACAGGGTAGGGATATTAAAAAACGGCAACATGCAAAATAAGGAGTAAGAATCACTAAGTAAACCTCTTTCAAAATAAATACTGAAACCATCAATTCAAGTTCACATCTCAAATATCAAGTCAAGCAACAAAGTCAACAAATTGCACGGCATCACCCTTCGTGCTTTTACTCTCATCCTTGCTATATATTCTAAATTCAAATGCACAACATCACCTTCGTGCTTTCTCTCTCATCCTCACCATGTAGTATAAATAAAGTATGTGCACGGCATCACCCTTCGTGCTTTTACTCTCATCCCCACATGATAGTGATTATAGAGCAAGCAAGTACACGACATCACCTTCGTGCTTTAATCTCACGTTCTCTCTAGCAAAGATATCAATATGCAAACAAGGCACAGCAACACCCTTCATGATCTTCACTCATCCTCACCAAGAATTCACAACAACACAATACCAAGCAAGGTGGGAAGTACATTCAACTTCAACAATAGTATCGAACTCTGCTCGTCATACGAGAATCTTTCCACAATTAGGGCCAACAATCAATTAACAATTTTCCATGTTCTCAACACTCAATACGCGAACTCTCAATATAGAAGTAACTTGAAAATGAGATATTAAGTATTTTTTATCTATCTAAGGCATGAAAGGCACAACTCGCAATTTAACATGGTACACATAAGGCAAATCTCACCCACACGCCTATCCCATGGCCCGCCCATATACACTCGTCACCTTGCATATACGCTGCCCCAACACATAATTCACATAGCAAATAGACTCGATTTTACCTTATTTTCCTCAAATCACAGCTAACCAAGACACTTACCTCTTTTCGCAATAAAATCACAATCAGCCACGGCTTTTCCTTTTGGAACAAACCTGCAAGCCAACTGAATCTAGCCAATTATCAATCAAACAATCCAAAATAAGCAATAAAAACTACCCATGAATAAAAAAGGTTCAATTTTGATCATATTTAAAAAAGTCAACAAAAATTTAATCCGGGCCCACGTGGTTGAAATTCGAGATTCGCACTAAATCCTGATTACCCATTCACCCCGCCGAGCCCGGATATGTAATTTGTTTCAAAGTCCAACCTTAATTCAAGGTTTAAATCTTAATTTTTTAAAATTCCTAAATTCTACCCAGAACTCATAATTTCTACCTTAAAATTCATAGATTTGATATTAAAAATGCATGAAAAGTAGTTGAAATTGATTGAAAACTAGTTAAAGATTCTTACCAATGAATTCGAGAAGAAAAAAGCTCTCAAAAATTCATCTCTATGGAGTCTAGGGTTGAAAAATTTGTGTAAAATGAGCTAAGTCCCGTTTTTCCCAATTTTTATCTAGTTGTAGATGTCATAATTGCAAAACACTAATAACAAATGCGATCAGTGCATCAGACCCTTAGAAGTTGCAAATGCGACATACTCCTCACATTTACGAAGTCCCTATCCATTGCAAATGTGGTGCATGCTTCGCATTTGCAAAGCAGTCCAAGGATCCTAGTCATTGCAAAAGCTACATAATGTCCGTAAATGTGAAACACAAATTGCAAATGTAATCAGTGAATCAGACTCTCAAAAGTCGCAAATGCAACATACTCCTCGCATTTGCGAAGTCCCTAGCAATCGCAAATTTGGTACATGATTCGCATTTGCGAAGCAGTCCAAGAATCCCAGTTATCACAAAAGCGACATAATGGTCGCAAATGCAGACCACCTCTAGGTCGCAAATGCAATGAATTCTTTGAAAAAGCAAAGACCATTCCCCCGGCCTATGTTCGCATTTGCGAGCATGACATCGCAAATGCGAAGCTCGCCATTATGATCAGGTTCTCGCAAAAGTGAGACCTGCAACTTTACACCAGCAACTGCTGAGCACCTGTAGTTCCAAACTCAACTGTAACACATTCAAAACATACCTGAGCCCTTCGGGCTCCAGTTCGAACATACAAACAAGTGTGTAATATTCTACCAACCTGCTCGCTGCCCCAAATCATCAAAATAATATCAAATAACAAGAATCTGTCATAAAAACTCCAAATTTCCACGTAAAAACTCATTTGTCACAATCTTTCACATAATGTGCCAAAACGCACTCGGGTTACCCGGGACCTCAACCAAGCGTGCATACAAGTCCAAAATTATCATACAAATCTATCGGAATCGTCAAAACACCGATCCGAGATCGTTTACCAAAAATATTAACCGTAGTCAACTCTAGCCTTATTTTAAGTCAAAAATAATATTTTCTTCAAAATTTCACATAAAAGCTTTTCGGAAAATAACACGGACCACGTAGGCAAGTCATATAACATTAAATGAAGCTATGAGAGGTCTCGGAACACAGAAATTAAGGCTATTACTCAAAATGACCTATCGGGTCGTCACATTCTCCACTTCTAAAAGAAACATTCATCCTCGAACGGACATAAAGTGCACCTGGACTGGTAAAAAATTGGGGGTATCTACTCCGCATATCGGACTCAGACTCCCAAGTAGCCTCCTCAATCGGCTGACCACTCCAATGCACTTTCACAGAAGGAACACTCTTAGATCTCAACTTATGAACCTATCGGTCTAGAATAGCCACCGGCTCTTCCTCATATGTCAAATTTCATCAAGTTGCACCGTGCTGAAGTTCAAAACACGTGATCTATCCTCATGGTACTTCTGAAGTATGGAAACTAAATACCTGATGTGCCCCTTCTAGGCTAGGAGGCAATGCAAGCCTATAAGAAACCTCTCTAACTCTCTCCAAGATCTCAAATGAGCGAATAAACCCAAGCACAACTGCCATTCTTCCCAAATAGCAAAATGCCCTTCATAGGCGACACTTGGAGAAGAACTTTCTCACCCGCCATGTAAGCCACATCTTGAACCTTTCGGTCTGCATAACTCTTTTTCCTGGACTGAGCTGTTCAAAGTCGCTCCTGAATCACCTTAACCTTCTCCAAAGCATCACGGACGAAATCAGTGCCCAACAATCTAGCCTTACCGGGCTCAAACCAGCCAACCGGCGAACAACATCGTATCTCATATAAGGCCTCGTAATAATCTCCTAAATATAAATATAAGCCAACCGCTTTGAAGAATAGGAAGTAGTCACCGGAATAAAGTGTGTAGACTTAGTCAACCGGGTCCATAATAACCCAGACTGTGTCATATTTCCTCAAAGTCCATGGTATGCGTACCACAAAATCCATAGCGATACGCTTCGACTTCCACTCCGGTATCTCCAATATCTAAGTCAACCCACCTGATTTTTTATGCTCGTACTTCACCTATTGACAATTCAAACACCGAGAAACATGACTACAATATCTTTCTTTATTCGTAGCCACCAATAGTGTTGTTTCAAGTCACGGTACATCTTTGTAATACCTGAATGAAAAGAATAGCGCAAATTGTGAGCCTCCTCAAGGATCAGCTCTCTCAACCTATCAAGATTTGAACACAAATACGGCCCTGAAGCTGCATAACACCGTCATCTCCAATCAAACCTCCTTAGAACCACCCCGATGCACCGTGCCCATCAACACCAACAAATGAAGATCATCAAACTGGTGAGTCTTGATACGCTCCAATAATGATGATTGTGCTACAACACAAGAAAGATCCATCTAGGCTCCAAAACACCCAGCCTCATGAACTGATTGGCCAAAGCCTGAACATAGATGACTAGTGGTCTCTCGATTATCAGTAAATATGCCAAACTGCCCATGCTCTCACTTTCCTACTCAATGCATCGGCCACTACATTGGCCTTCCTCGGATGATATAATATGGTGATATAATAGTCTTTCAACAACTCTAACCATCTCCGCTGCCGCAAATTAATGTCCTTCTGCTCGAATAGGTATTGGAGACTCTGATGGTCGGCATTGACCTCACATACAATGCCGTATAAATAGTGCCTCCAAATATTCAGCGCGTGAATGATGGATGCCAACTCCAAATGAGGCACAGGGTAATTCTTCTCATGAACCTTCGATTGTTGGGACGCGTAGGCAATCACCCTACCGTCCAGCATCAATACTGTGCCAACCCCAATATGTAATGCATCACAATACACAATGTAATCTCATGAACTTGTAGGTAACACCAACACTGGGGTTGTAGTCAATGTAGTCTTGAGCTTTTGAAAGCTCACTTGGCACTCATCAGACTATCTGAAAAGAGGACCCTTCTAGTTCAATTTGGTCAATGGGGCTGAGATAGATGGAAACCCCTCCAAATCGCTATAGCTAAAGTGAGTCTATGCCAGTTCTGAACTGCCTCAATCTTCTTAGGATCCACCTTAATGCCAGGCAATCGAGTTCAACCAGAACTCATACTTTGAAAACTTGGCATATAACTGACGATTCTATCAAAGTCTGAAGTACGATCCGGAGATGTTGCTCATGATCCTCTCGACTGCGGGAGTAAACCAAAATATCATCAATGAAGACAATCATGAAGGAATCCAAATAAGGCTTGAACACACAGTTCATCAAATCAATAAAGGCTGCTAGGGCATTACTCAAGCCGAATGACATCACTAAGAACTCGTAATGACCATAACGAGTCCGAAAAGTTGTCTTAGGGACATCCGATGCCTTAATCTTCACTTGATGGGAGCCAAATCTTAAGTCAATCTTAGAAAACACCTTGGCACCCTGAAGCTGGTAAAATAAGTCATCAATCATCGGTAATAGATACGGTTCTTGATAGGGACATTGTTCAACTGCTGATAATCTATGCACATCCTCATCGATCTGTCCTTCTTCTTTACGAACAACACCGGTGCACCCCAAGGCGAGACACTAGGTCTAATGAATCCCTTGTCAAGAAAATCCTGCAACTATTCTTTCAACTCAACTGGGGCCATATGGTATGATAGAATAGAAATAGTCTGAGTGCCCGGAGCCAAGTTAATGCAAAAGTTGATATCCTTGTCGGGTTGCATACCCATCAAATCTTTAGGAAACACCTCTGGGAACTCTCTCATTACTGGACTGAATCTAGGGAAGGAACCTCGGCACTAAAATCACGGATGTAAGCCAAATATGCCAAATGCCCCTTCTCGACCATACGTCGAGCATTCACATATGAAATGACCCTACTGGTTGAGTGACCAAGAGTCCCTCTCCACTCCAATCAAGGTAACCCTGGCATGGCCAACTTCACAGTCTTGGCATGACAATCCAAGACAGCGTGATATGGTAACAACCAATCCAAGCCCAAAATCACATCAAAAATCTACCATATTAAGTAATAGATGGTCAACCCTAGTCTCATAGCTCCCGATAGTGACCAAACAAGCACGATAGACCCGGTCAACCACAATAGAATTCCTAACGGGTGTACACATATAAACAAGAGCACTCAAAGAATCATGAGACATATCCAAATATGAAGCAAGATGACACATACGAATAAGTAGAGCCCGGATCAAATAAAATTAATGCATCTTTATGGCAAACTGGAACTGTACCTGTGATGACCGCATCAGACGACTTCGCCTCGACTCTAGCTGGGAATGCATAGCAACGGGGCTGAGCCCCATCAATTTGACCTCTGCCTCTCGGACAACCTCTCATTGGCTAGCTTCGACCTATAATGTCTTGACCACCACCTCGGGATGCCTGACCCCCTCCCTTCTAGCTGGTTGAGCGGGTGGTGGAGCAACCAGTGCCGGAACCAGTACCCTGCTGCGGCACGCTACTCTGTGACCCAGGGAAGGACCTCGCAACTTGCCTCAGATCTCCACAAGTATAACCTCTTCAGCCCCTTGGACGACATCGTGGGTCAGTCCCCGGCCTGTGTAGCAATAACAGACTGAACTACTCCAACTAGTGGAACTACCGGATTCTAATATCCGGGATCCATCTGCTCTGGAGTGTGAGTAGAGGGAGTCTGGGCTCTTCCCCCAGCCTGAGAGACGGCTAATGTCATAGGAAACACATCGGCCCGGACTACACTTTCCATAAGACTCACCAGGAAGACTAGCGCGTCCTGGAGTACTAGGGTAGCAATGAACCCCTATGGGATCTGAGCTGGTCCAACTGGCATAGTCTCAATAGGGATCTCCTTATCTTGCTCGATTTGAGGCTCGGCAATAAGTGTTGTTGCACGTGCTCTAGGCTGAGCTCTACTTCTACTTGTGGCTCTACCTTGGCCCCGGCCCCTACCCCTAGTAGTAACTGCGGCCTGGAACTCCGGGTCCTGATATGCTGCAGATGAAGCTCATGCTTTCGCCATCCTTGAGAGAATAAGAGTAGAATGATTCAAACTTCAGTGATAGAACAAAGTCTCACAATAGAGAAAAAAAGAAGTGAAATTTCCTAAAGCCTTATACCCTCTAGAAGATAAGTACAGACGTCTCTGTACCAATCCTCCAGACTTTACTAAGCTTGCTCATGACTCGTGAGACCTAGGCAACCTAGTGCTTTGATACCAACTTGTCACGCCCAAAATCCCAACCAATAAGGGGTTGTGAGGGAGCCTAACACCACTTGCTAGGCAAGCCAACACAAAGATAATATGCAAAGAAAAGAAATAAATAACCAACAACTGAATAAATAACACAACGCGAAACAATTCTGTATGTACACACTAAGCTCCAATACCAATAACTAACGTAAAACCACCCTAAGATTTGGTGTCACAAGTACATGAGCGTCTAGATCCAGCTAAATATAAGGTTCTTAAAGAAATGCAACGCTGTCCGAAATAAAATAGAATCAATATAGTAAAACTAGGAAAGTGACTCTAGGGCCTGCGAACGGGATGCAGCTAAGTACCCCTCTTGACTTCGCTGGTACCAACATCAAAATCTGCACAAGAAGTGCAGAAGTATAGTATGAGTACAACTGATCCGATATACTCAGTAAGTGTCGAGCCTAACCCCGACGAGGTAGTGACGAGGCTAAGACAAAATACCCACTAAAAACCTGTGTAGTTATATATATAAAGCAACAGAATAACAAGTAAAGCATTAATAGTAACAACAGGGTTGGGAAATGTAGTAAGGGGCAACAAATGGACACAAGGGTTAATAATCACTAAGTAAATCTCTTTCAAAATAAACACTGAAATCATCAACTCAAATTCACAACTCAAATATCAAGTCAGGCAACAAAGCATCACCCATCCTCACCATGAAGTATAAATAAAGCATGTGCACGTCATCACCTTTCGTGCTTTTACTCTCATCCTCACATGATAATGATAATAGAGCAAGCAAGTACAGAACATCATCTATCGTGCTTTAGCCTCACGTTCACTCTAGCAAAGATATCAATATGAAAACAAGGCTCGGCAATACCCTTCGTTATTTTCACTCTTCCTCACCAAGCATTCACAACAACACAATACCAAGTAAGGTGGGAAGCAAATTCAACTTCAACAATAATATCGAAATTCGCTTGTTATATGAGGATTTTCACAATTAGGTCCAACAACCAATCAATAATTTTCCATGTTCTCATCACCCAATATCGTAACATCTCAATTAGATGTAACTTGAACGTTAGAAATTAAGTAGTATAATCTATCTATGGCATGAAAGACACAACTCGTAGATTAACTTGGTATGAGTAAGGCAAATTCTACCCCCATGCTTATCCCATGGCCCGTGCATATACACTCGTCACATTGTATATACGCGGCCCCTAACACATATTTCACATAGCAAATAGACTCGATTCTAACTTATTTCCCTCAAACCAAGGTTAACCAAGACACTTACCTCTTTCCGCATAAAATCACAATCAACCACGACTTTTCCTTTCGAACAAGCCTTCAAACCAACCAAATCTAGCAAATTATCAATCAAACAATCCATAATAAGCTTTAGAAATCACCGATGAATGAAAAGGTTTTATATTTTATCATATTTGAAAAGTAAACAAAAAGTCAACCCGCGCCGACAGGTCGAAATTCGAGATTCGTACAAAATTTCGATTAGCCATTCACCCCTGATCCTAGATATATGATTTATTTCGAAATCCGACCTCAATTCGAGGTCGAAATCTCAATTTTATAAAATTTCTAAATTCTACTTAAAACCCCTAATTTCTACCTTGAAATTCATAGATTTTTAATTTTAAAAATTGCATGAAAAGTAGTTGAAATTGATTGAAAACTAGCTAAAGATGCTTATCAATGAATTTGGCAAGAAAAAATTCTCAAGATATCGCCTTTATGGAGTCTAGGATTGAAAAATGGTGTAAAATGAGCTAAGTCCCGTTTTTTCCAACGTTTACCCTACTGCATATGTCGCAATTGTGAGCTCTTGTTTGCAATTGCGAAGTCTGCAAATGCGCTCAGAAGTCGCAAATGCAACATACCCCTCACATTTGCAAAGTCCCCAGCCCTTGCAAATGTCGTGCATGATTCGCATTTGCGAAGCAGTCCAAGTAGTGTAACGATTCGATTGGTCATTTTGAGAATTTGCATCTCGTTCGGCAGCTTAAGGTCTCGAGCAGCTTCGTAATGTGTTATGACTTGCGTGTGTGGTCAAGTTCGGTTTTCAGATGATTCGGGATCAATTTGGAAGAAGGATTCTTGTTTTAGAAGCTTAAGTGGTAAGAGTTGACCGGAATTTGACTTTTGTATAGACGACTCCAAAATGGAGTTTTGATGATCCCAATAGCTTCGTATGGTGATTTTGGAGTTAGGTGTGCGCCCGAATTTGGATTTAGAGGTCCGTAGGGTAATTTGATGCATTTTGACTAAAAATGGAAAGTTGAAGTTTTGGAAGGTTAAGAGGTTTGACCGGGAGTTGACTTTATTGATATCGGGCTTGTATTACAATTCTGAGAGTTGGATTAGCTCCGTTATATCATTTCAGACTTGCATGCAAAATTTTACGTCATTCCGGATTGATTTGATATGTTTCGGCACGAGTTCTGAAAGTTCATAAGTTCGATTCGAGGTGCGATTCGTAGTTTTGACATTGTTTGATGTGATATGAGGCTTCAAGTAAGTTAGTATTGTGGTTTAGGATTTTTTGGTATGTTGGGATGGGATCCCGGGGACCCCGGGTGTGTTTCAGGTAAGTTTTAAACAAGTTTGGGCATTTCGGCACTTTGATGATGTTCTGGAGCAGTTGAAGTGTGGAGGGCACATTTTTGGAGTGCTGGGGCAAAGCCCATGTGTGGCCGCAATAAAGAAAGGTGCGGACCCCAGCAAGGGAAACCTGCAGATTTGATAGTCTGACTTCGGAAGCTTATATCTTATATCTATAAGGAATTTGGAGATGATCAAAAAATGAAAGTTGTAGCACTTTGGGTTTAGTTTGCAGAAAATAAAACCATTTATCATTTGGACATTTGTACATAAAGTTATGGTGAATTTACTAAACCCTGGTAGTGCAGCCGCATAATTTGGATCGCGGCCACGGAACTTGGAAGTGCAGATCATACAAAACAATGTGTGGTTGCAGATCATACAAAACAATGTGTGGTCAGCACTTTGGGAGATCAGATGTGGTGCCATATAAATGAGGGTTTCATCTTATTTTTCATTTTTGGACCTAGAGAACTCGGTTTGTGGCGTTTTTCGTGGGTTTTTCAAGAAAATCATCGGGGTAAGTGATTCTAACTCGGTTTTGGCTATATTATACGAATCCATTGTTAATTTCGTCATTTAATTAATGATATGAATTGGAAACTTTGGGGGAAAATTGTGAAAAACTTCTTAGACTAAATTTTCGGGATTTGAAAGGTGATTTGAGGTCGGATTTGAGTAATCCTTGTATGGTTGGACTCGTTATTGAATGGGTGTTCAGATTTTTGTAATTTTGGTCGGGTTCCGAGGCGCGGGCCCGGGGTTGACTTTTTAGTATTAATTAAAGACCGAAGCTTTATTATCGGAAATTGTTTCCTATGGTTTTTATTTATGATATTGAGTTATTTTGGCTAGATTTGATCCGTCCAGAGATTCGTTTCTCACGAGGAGGTCATTTTAAAGTATCGGTCCAGCTTCTTTGAGGTAAGTATCTTGTCTAACTTTGTGTGGGGGAACTACCCCGTAGGATTTGAGTCATTTGTGCTAATTATGTCATGTGAAGGCCGTGTACGTGAGGTGAGGAGTACGTGCTCGGGCTTATTTATGGGAATTTGACTGTTTAGGACTCTTAGGTTCTTATGTTCATTAGATATGAAGTTATTTTCTCATGTTAAATCCTCCATTTACTGAATTCACCCTTACGTGTCTTATTAGAATTAACTGCTTCATGTTCTACCCTTATTGCCATTAAACTCTTATGTGCCTTAACCAAAGTTGTTGCCTCTTTTATTGCCATGATATCCTTTTCGTAATTGCATATCCTTAATTGAAGTTATTATTATATTTTTCGTAATTGCTTATCCTTAATTGATTTGTTTTATCTCTTCCGTAATTGCTCAACCTTAAATGAAGTTTGTTAATCATTTTCATTGTTGACTTATCCTTATTTGGAACCATTGATTCATGTTATCTCTCTTATCGTCAAATTATACTTTTGTGGAATCATTGCTACAAATTATCTCTACCTTGTTGAGCTATTCTTGTGGAGACCATCATTCCTTGTTGTGTTTTTCTTTGTGAGCTCGTTCTACCGTTTCTTCATGTTCTGAAGTTCCTAAGTTGATTTACTTGTCGTATCCTCGTGTTATTGTTGTTGCTTCTATTATATTCAGTGTTGTTGAGCCGAAGGCTATGCGTGGTTGTGATATTGAAATTGTTTGAGAAAATGTTGTGGCATATAGGCATATATTGTGAAAGTCATTTTGTTGAGTTGTTATGTTTTGGCACACGTGTTATTGTTGAGAGATTGTTTGGGTGTTTGCACGAGGTTTCTGCCGTATTGTTGTTATTGTTGATACGCATGCGCTGATATACGGTCTGGGTGTTGAAACACATGCGGTGAGGTAAGGTGGGCTTGATATGCGTGGCTAGTAGGGGAACTACTAGAAGACATGTGGTGTGATAAGGTGGGCTAAAACCGGGGGGTGCTATTTCAGGAAAAATGATTTTCAAAACTAAATGTAAAGGCTCCCACAGTGATATAAGGAAAGGTTGTGATTCATTTTGTGATTTGAGACTAGGAGGTGGTACCTCGGTAGTGGCTCTTGTTGACATTTTTCCACTCTTTTGTACTTGTCTTTGATTGTTGTTTTCCTTAGCATACTATTAATTGTCTTTCCCCGTGTTGCACTATTTGACTTAGTTCTTTGTAGCTAATCTTGTTGTACAATTCATTGTTTCAATTTCATTGATGTCTTTATTACACTATACATTTTGTGGCAATCGTTTCTTCTGTGCCATTCATTGTGTCTACTCTTACTTGTTGACTTGAATTGTGGTAGAACACTTGCACAAGCATACACGTAAATAAATCACCTATATCGGTCTAAGAAGATGAATCCTGATGTTTTGACCATTTACATATACTCCCGTGTACTTGCCTTGTGTATGAGAGTTATCCTGTTGGCACGAAACATGTCCGTGCAGTCATGAGTCATTATTATTGTTGGCACGTGAGTGGTCCGTGCGGATATTAGATATTGTCATTCCTTTGGCACGTGAGTCGTCCGTGCTGTTATGAATTGTAATGTAGGTACAAGATGCCAAGTGATTAGTGTTCACGAGTTGGGACCTGTGATTTGTGATTTTGAGGTTTAGTACCTCGTGGAAATTCTTGGATAAACCTGGTGTGGTCACTTGTTTTCCTTTATTTGGTTTCACCGGATTTGAACTGTGTTCACCTCAGTCTACAGTGTTATTACCTGTTTGTTCCTTATTGTTAATTGTTGCTTTTAGCTTCCTATTACAAGCATTGAATTATTGTTGTCATCATGCCTAGCTTTATAGAGACATTTCTCCATATTAGTTCTACATTTATACTTGTTCAAGTTGTTTAGTCCAGTGAATGTCTTGACTGTTCCTCGCCAATACTCCACCGAGGTTAGTGTTGATACTTACTGGGTACCGCTGTGGTGTACTCATACTATGCTTCTGCACATTTTTGTGTAGATCTAGGTGCCTCGGATATTGTTGGTTATTAGCTAGCTGGTCGAGCATTTTTGTGCATACTCAAGGTAAACCTGTCGCCGCGTTTACAGGCCTCAAAGTCACCTTCTAATATTGTACTTCTACTGTTTAATTTCTATTCCGAACAGTTATATTTAAGGATTTTTCTAGTAAACTCAGTAGAGCTTATGACTTGTATTACCGATTTTGGGATGTTATTTCATGCTGTAAATGTTGAGTTCATTTAGAAATATCCAGTTCATGCTCAATAGTACGGTTGGTTAATTTCTGTCAATTTATTCAGTAAGTGTTAGGCTTACCTAGCCGTAAAGACTAGGTACCGTCACGACATCCTGCGGAGGAAAACTAGGGTCGGGACACCCAGTCATCGCAAAAGTGACATAATGGCTGCAAATGTGGACCACCTCTAGGTCGCAAATGCGAAGACTAGTCCCCCAGCCCATGTTCTCATTCGCAAGCCTGATATAGAAAATGCAAGACTCGCAATTGCGATCAGGTTTTTGCAAATGAGAGACCTGCAACTTTACAGACCAGCAGTTCCAAACTCAACTATAACACATCCAAAACACACCCGAGCCCCACGGGCTCCAGTCCGAACATCCAAACAAGTGTAATAGCACTCTACCAACTTTCTCGCAACCTCAAATCATCAATAACATCAAATAACAAGAATCGATCATCAAAATTCTAGATTTCCACTTAAAACTCATTTTTCACAATCTTTCAAATAATGCGCTAAAACGCGCTCGGGTCACCTGGCACCTCAACCAAGCACACGTACAAGTCCAAAAGCATCATACGAATCTACCAAAATCGTCAAAATACCGATCTGAGGTCGTTTACCAAAAATGATGACTGTGGTCAACTCTAGCCTCATTTTAATTCAAAAATCATATTTTCTTCAAAATTTCACATAAAAGCTTTCTGGAAAACGACACGAACCACGCACGCAAGCCATATAACATCAAATGAAGCTATGAGAGGTCTTGTAACATATAAATAAAGGCTATTACTCAAAAGGACCTATCCGGTCGTCACATTCTCTACCTCTAAAATAAATGTTCGCCCTTGAACGGATATAAAAGTGTACATGGATTGGTAATAAGGTGGGGGTATCTACTGCGCACATCGGACTCGGGCTCCCACGTAGCCTCCTTAATTGGCTGACCTCTCGAATGCATTTTCACAGAAGAAAAACTCTTAGATCTCAACTTACGAAGTTGCCGTTCTAGAATATCCTCCAGCTCTTCCTCAGAGGTCAAATTTTCATCAAGCTACAATGTTCTGAAGTCCGAAACATGTTATCTATCCTCATGGTACCTTTCCAACTCTCTCCAAGATCTCAAACAAGCCAATAAACCTCGGGCTCAACTTGTCCTTCTTCCCAAACCGCATCACGCCCTTCATAGGCGACACTAGGAGAAGAACCTTCTCGCTCGTCCATGTAAGCCACATCTCGAACCATCCGGTCCGCATAACTCTTTTGCCTAGACTGAGCTATACGAAGTTTCTCCTGAATCACCTTAACTTCTCCAAAGCATCATGAACCAAATCAGTGCCCAACAATCCAGCCTCACCAGGCTCAAACCAACCAACCAGTGAACAACATCGCCTCCCATATAAGGCCTCGTACGGAGCCATCTGGATACTCGACTGATAGTTGTTGTTGTAGTTGAACTCTGCTAGAGGTAAAAACTGGTCCCACTAACCCTCGGAATTCATAGAGCATGCTCACAACATGTCCTCCAATATCTAAATAGTATGATGGGACTGTCCGTCCGTCTGAGGAAGAAATGCGGTACTCGACTCGAATCGCATGCCCAACTATCGATGCAAGGCTCTCCTAAACTATGATGTGAACTGCGTGCCTCCGTAGGAAATGATAGAAATGGGCACGCCATGCAAACAGATAATCTCCATGATGTAAATCTGAGCCAACCGCTCATCACCAGAATGAAGTGTGCAGACTTAGTCAACCGGTCAACAATAACCGAGGTTGCGCCATATTTCCTCAAAGACCGTGGTAAGCCTACCATAAAATCCATAGTGATGCTCTCCCCCTTCCACTCTGATATCTCCAATCTCTGAGTTAACCCACCAGGTTTCTGATGCTCGTACTTCACCTGTTAATAATTCAAACACTGAGAGACATGACTGACAATATCTTTCTTCATTCTCCGCCACCAATAGGGTTGTTTCATGTCACAATACATCTTTGTGATACCTAGGTGAATGGAATAGCGCGAACTGTCCTCCTCAAGGATCACCTCTCTTAACTCATCAACATTTGGAACACAAATCCGGCCCCGGAACCGCATAACACCGTCATCTCCAATCACAGCCTCCTTGGCACCACCCCGCTGCACCTTGTCCTTCAACACCAACAAGTGAGGACCATCAAACTGGCAAGCCTTGATACTCTCCAACAATGATGACTGTGCTACAACACAAGAAAGTACCCGGCTAGGCTCCGAAACATCCAACATCACGAACTGATTGGCCAAATCCTAAACATCTATGGCTAGTGGTCTCTCCACTATCGGTAAATATGCCAAACTGTCCATGCTCTCAGCCTTCCTACTTAATGCATCGGCCACTATATTGGCTTTTCCCAGATGATATAATATGGTGATATCATAGTCTTTCAACAACTCTAACCATATCCGCTGCCGCAAATTAAGGTCCTTCTGCTTGAACAGGTGCTGGAGACTCCGATAGTCGGTATAGACCTCACATGGAACGCCGTATAGATAGTGATTCCAAATCTTCAGCGCGTGAATGATGGCTTCCAACTCCAAATCATGCACAGGATAATTTTTCTCATTAACCTTTAATTGTCGGGATGCGTAGGCAATCACCCTACCGTCCTACATCAATATTGTGCCAAGCCCAATACGTGATGCATCACAATACACAGTGTAAGATCCCGAATCTATAGGCAACACCAACATTGGGGATGTAATCAATGCAGTCTTGACCTTCTAAAAGCTCACCTCGCACTCGTTGGACCATTTGGAAAGAGCACCCTTCTAGGTCAACTTGGTCAATAGGGCTGAGATAAATGAAAATCCCTCCACCAACCGACAATAATAACCCGCCAAACCTAAGAAGCTCTGAATCTTTGTAGCTGAAGTTGGTCTAGGTCAGTTTTGAACTACCTCAATCTTTTTAGGATCCACCTTAATGCCCTAGAAAGATACAACATGGCCAAAAAGGCAATCGAGTCCAACCAGAACTCACACTTCGAAAACTTAGCATATAACTAATGATCCATCAAAGTCTGAAGTACAATCCGGAGATGCTACTCATGCTCCTCTCGACTATGGGAGGAAATCAAAATATCATCAATGAAGACAATCACGAAGGAATCAAAATAAGGCTTGATCACTCGGTTCATCAAGTCCATAAAGGCTGCTGGGGCATTAGTCAAGTTGAATGACATCACCGAGAACTCATAATGACCATAACAAGTCTGCAAAGTTGTCTTAGGGACATCTGATGCCCTAATATTCACCTGATAGTAGCCAGATCTCAAGTCAATCTTGGAAAATACCTTGGCACCCTGAAGCTGGTCAAATAAGTCATCAATCATCGGTAATGGATACTTGTTCTTGATAGTGACCTTGTTCAACTGCCGATAATCTATACACATCCTCATTAATCCATTCTTCTTTACAAACAACACCAGAGCACCCCAAGGCAAGACACTAGGTCTAATGAATCCCTTGTCAAGAAAATCCTGCAACTGTTCCTTTAATTCTTTCAACTTAACTGGGGCCATACAATATGGTGAAATAGAAATAGGCTAAGTGCCCGTAACCAAGTCAAGGCAAAAGTCGATATCCATGTCTGGTGGCATACCCGGCAAATCTGTAGGAAATACCTCTAGGAACTCTCTCACCACCAGAATTGAATCCATGGAAGACACCCCGGCACTAGAATCTCGGATATAAGCTAAATAGGTCAAATATCCCTTCTCGACCATACGACAAGCCTTCACATCTGATATGACCCTACTAATAGAGTGACCAAGAGTCCCTTTCCACTCCAATCGAGGCAACCCTGGCATGGCCTACGTCACAGTCTTGGCATGACAATCCAAGATAGTGTGATATGGTGACAACCAATACATGCCTAAAATCACATCAAAATCTACCATATTAAGTAATAGAAGGTCAACCTTAGTCTCATAGCTCCTAATAGTGACCAAGCAAGCACGATAGATCCGATCCACCACAATAGAATCCCTAACGAGCGTAGACACATAAACAAAAGAACTCAAAGAATCAAGAGACTTATCCAAATTCGAAGTGAAATAGGATGACACATATGTCACGACCCAAAATCCCGCCTTAGGCGTCATGATTGCACCTAGTCTCTAAGACTAGGTAAGCCGATTGCTCAGAATAATTAAGCCAATTTAACCATGATATTTTAAATCAGAGATTTATATAAATACCGAATCAAATATAAAATAAGCCTACGCGGCAATAATCACTACGACCTCCCAAGACTAGGTAATACAGAGCCATGAACTCTAGCTGAATACATGGAAAGATCTCAAAAATTGAAATACAATATTGTTCGGATATCAAGCTGACAGTACAATAAAAGGAAAGGACTCCAAGGGATTGCGACGACCAAGCAGCTCTACCTTGAATCCTCGCGATCGATAAGCTAACTCTACCTGAGTCTGATATCACCAACACCTGGATCTGCACAAAAGAATGCGCAGAAGTGTAGTATGAGTACACCATGGTCGGTACCTATTAAGTATCAAGACTAACCTTAGTGGAGTAGTGACGAGGTACAAGTCAAGACACCTAGTAGTCAAAATAACTTATGCAGTATAAAAGTATAAAGCTAATAATGAAAGAAGAAATTAGTAAATGGAAACAAGAACCAACATATGATATAACAGTAAAGTACTAAGAACACCGTTAAAGTACCAGCAAGAACATATAAGGGAACAAATGACAATCAACTAATCAAGCCGTTCTAACACAAGTCTCACAACGAATTACTCCGAGATACCTCGTTCCATAATCACAAGTCATGAGTCTCAAACCACAATCATCTCACGGCACCTTGTGTCCACATTTCTAATCACCACCGCACAGACAACTCACATGCCAATATCTCAATCTACCCTGCATAATCACAGGCTAACAATCACAATCTGCCCGGCATAGTCATATGCCCAATATCACAATGAAAGCAGATAATACAAGAATACATGAGCATGATCAATAAATGTCAAGTTTCATACTCCTGAACTAGTATAAGTGGCATGCTACAGTGTATGCTCGTGCAAGTGTACTTTATAGCCCAAGTTAACAAGTAATATCAAAAACATCAAGTAGCTCATTGAAGCAACACAAGTCACATAAGGTGTATAACATACACAAGGAAAATCACACCATCACACGAATATCATCAACATAATGCCCCCAGGGCATCACACATCATCCCTGACATTGCCACACTTATCTCTCTGATAGCCACCCGTATCACTCCACCCTGACAATATCATTAGCCTCTCATATCACTCTGATAGCCACCTATATCACTCCGCATAATAGCCACCCTTATCGCTCTGCCCGAAAAATAACACAATAGCCACTCGTATCTCTCCGCACAATCAACAACAGTGAGATGCCACCCTTATGCTCCGCATAACAGCAACCAATCCACACCACAATTCACATGTGCTAACATCACAACAACATGAAATATCAACTCATACCACAAGTGCCTGTAGGCCACAACCTTTCCAAAAAACGATACAAATATCACCATATCACATCGCCTGCAGCTCAAACACAATGTGTATAGAATCTCAATAACAACAAATGAACGGGAAAGTAACTCAACAATGATCAACACTCCCTTTAAACAAACTTTCAATTAAAATAGATTAATGGCTTTCAATAACTTCAAACCCAATTAATTGCTTAAGAAGAAACTCAATAATGAAGGTATTTCCATGAAATGGCAACTTCCAAATTCTAGTGTGTGAAATAAGCAAACAACAAAAGAGATGGAATGAACTAGCAACTACGTCAAAATGCATGAGAACAACCTGACAATGAAAGGATATAATATAACAACGATTTAAATTAAGAGTAACTCAATAATAATGGAGGTCACATTACAATAAAAGAGGTAACAACTCCAAATAAAGCATATAAGAGTAAACTTGACAAGTAAAGAATATGACATATAACAACAACTTCAAATCAAGCATGTGAGAGTAAACATGACAAATAAAAGATATAACATGTGCTAAAAATTTCAAATAAATACATGAAAGAAGCCTACCTAAGAGTCTGAACCGGTCAATACCCACATATAAGCCCAAGTACGCATTTGTCACCTCGCGTACACGGCTTTCACAAGACACAAATAGCACAAACTCAAATCCTCAGGGGTAGTTCCTCCACACAAAGTTAGGCAAGATACTTACCTCAAAGAAGCTAAATCAATACTCTAAAATGACCTCCTCGTGTGAAACAACCTCCGGACGGCTCGAACCTAGCCAAAATAACTCAAGAACATCAAATAATGCCTAAGGAAACAATTTCAAATAATAAAGGTCGAATCTTTACACAATTACTCATAGTCAGCCAATAAGTCAAACCTAGGCCCGCACCTCATAACCTGATAAAACTCATAAAATTCAAAAACCCATTCAATTACGAGTTCAACCATACTAATTTCACTCAAATCCGAATCTGAATGGATGTTCAAAACTCAATTACTCACTTTAGGAAAGTTTAGACAAAGCCCCCCAATTTCTTCTCTTCAAATCCTTAATTAAAATTTAGGTGTAATAATCCATGAAAAAACAAAATATAGAATCAAAACAAAGATAAATTACTTACCCTCAAGATTTGGGTGTTTATCTCCTCCAAAATCGCCTTACTTCTGCTCCAGGAACTCAAAAAGTGAAGAAAATGAACTCAAACTCATGAAATTTGATGTTTTAATGCACTGCCAGGAGTCCTTCTTCGCGATCGCGATTGCGGTCTCCAACCTCGTGATTGCAATTCAAAAAAAATTCCAGCTCAGTCTTTACCCTTCGCGATCTCGGCCATGTTCCTGCAATCGCGATTAAAAAATTCTAACAAGCTTGCCCAACTCTTCCAAACAGCCTCTAGTATAATGGTCATAACCTTTTGTACAAAACTTCAAATGAAAAATGATTAAATATTCTGAAAACTAAACACAAAGGCTAAAACTTTCATTTATGAATCATCTCAAAATTCTTTATAGGTTGCAAGATATAAGCTTCCAAAGTTAGTCATGTGACAGTAGAAAGTTCTTCTACACGATCGCGAAAAGGCTTCTGCGATCGCGATTCACAGTGCCCAAACAGCTATTTGCTCTTCACGAATGCGGCCCAAAGTCAGCGATCGCGATGCACACCTCTGTGGCCAAAAACTAGCAACTAAAAATGTCCTAGAAATGGTCCGAAACAATCCTGAAACTCACCCGAGCCCCTCGGGACTCCGTTCGAACATACCAACAAGTCCCAAAACATATTACGAACCTACTCGAGGCCTCAAATCACACATAATAACATCAAAACCACGAATCGTTGATCAAGATTAATCTCTTAACGTCACAACTCAAATCGGAGGGACGCGACGGGAACCCAGTGCCTTGCTCAACTGAGTACCACATAACGTGTCTTTCTTATCATGCCATCATGCGTAAATGGGCTAGAAAGGCAGACATGAGATAACCAGAATAAAACAAAAGGAAATAATCGACATAGGACGACCTAACATGAAATACGAACTTATACATGTTACATACGGGCCTATAAGGCCAACATGATCATTTGTACACCTAAAACATAGGCCGACAAGGCCATACAAGTATCCATATACATGACATCTATCTACAAGCCTCTAAGAGTACATAAACATCATAAGGGTCGGGACAGGGCCCTGTCATACCAATCAATACATGTCCAAGCCATACTGACCAAATAGGCAACTCCAGAGCAAGTGGAGTGCACCAATACCTGAGTTGATATCCTACTAGGAGGACGGTCAACCTATCTATCGGGACCTGCGGGCATGAAACGCAGATTCCCCAAGCAAAAGGGACATCAGTACGAATAAAGTACCGAGTATGTAAGGCTGGAAAGCATAAATAATAATAGTAATGTAAAGAGAGATAGAGAAGATACAACTTGTAACATCTGAGTACCTCTGAGGGCTACTAACATGAAATGCATGATACATATATATACATAAGCTTTTAAAAACATTCGCCTCTGTGGGCATCATCATCATCATATCATACCCGGCCGTAATAGGCTCACTAACAACATACCCGGCAATCATCAGGCTCGGTAGAATCGTACCCGGCCATGTGGAGCTCGGTAAAACCCAACAGATCAGTGGTTGCACTGTAGGTGTTGTACCCGGTAGACTATAGCGCGGTTCGATAGAGTAAAATAGATACATATATATAATGCATGCTGGACTCATGAATTAAGTTCTAAACCTTTCAAAGTGATATAGGGCCGTTTCACCTTCAATTAACGTTATGGACATCCATACCATCAATATGAACCTCAATAGGATTCAAGGATCATACATACATACTTAAATAACTTTATAAGGAAAGAACAACATGGACAACTGTAGTTGCTAGAAATTGATCCGTTATGAAATAGTGTATCGTTTACGTTAATTTCACTTTAGATCATGCCAAAAGAAAAAAGGGAGTGCCTTAACATACATGTATGATCTCTTCCTTATTCCTCAACCAAACTCAAAACACAACTTCTTGAGTCTATAACAAGTGAAATGATATTGTCGTCAACATATAATGTCGTACCATCGTATTTAGCTAGTCGTACAGCTTACAAAAAATTGGACAGCAACTCCCCTGTTTTTACTACATCCCAAAGACCACTAAGGGTCATCAACTGCCCAACAACAACAACAATAACCAACAATAGCAACAACAACATCAATATAATCCAATATGAGCTTCTCTGATTATCTTAACAATCATATTGAGCGGCAAGCTCGTTTTTACCAATAACAAAACGTAAATTCAAACCAACTCTTATTCCATAAATTGGTTCACTTCATAACAGCATACTTATATGTACTATACGATTCCTAGTTTAAAACGTCACAAAATGACTTCCAAAATAGCCCCATAGAATCTTTTGCATTCACAAGTTTCGTCGTTCCCATCACTTCTTACTTAATGGTTAGGTCCGAATTCTACAATGGAGCTCAGAATAAAATTGGTTCTTGAGTCAATCTTCTCAGTCTTTATTGGCTCGAAGCTCTTGATATTTTGTTCTATTTCTATAAGAAGATTCATTTTATTATGGTATGAATGCGTATTGATGCTTTATTACGTTGCCATTTATGAGATTACTCATAGACCTTACATGTTGGAATTTTATATCATTGGTATTCTTTTTATCTCTTTCTCTCATCCTTCCATTTATCCACATCTTTTTATCTATTTTTCTTTACAATTTAGAATCAGATTTCCTTTTTTGTTTATGCAAAAGATTTCAGTTGCTACAAAGTTATGACCTATATATCATATCTTGACTGGCTCTTTAGATCCAGATAATGTGAAGTGATGGGATGGTTATTAGTTCTATAGTTTTTAATTCATACTATGTGGGCTGGTCTTTTTTAATCCTAACCCTAAAAAACCAACGAATCACACACTAAGCATAGCAATTATATCAAATGGTCAATCGAATTTTTATTCAACCTTATAGAATTAAAAATTATAAATGTTCCCCTTGATTGATTAGAAAAAGAATGAATTTATCTTTTTTTGTTCAATCATTGGATAGAAGGGAAAGACAAGTAGTAAATTTATTCCTTGTCTAAAAATATCCAAATTTTGATTCCCAATACTCCATAGATAGTTCGAACTGTATAAGAGCAATAATCAATTTTTGCTCGAATCGTTTGTAGGGGAACGCTACCTTCGCTGATCCATTCGACACGTGCAATTTTTTTTCCATCAATACGCCTTGCAGTTTGTATTTGAATTCCTTTTGTATCTGCTTGTTCTGTTAATTCAATAGCCTTTTTCATTGCTTTTCGAAAGGAAACTCTATTCTTTAATTGTCCAGCTATAAATTCTGCAAGAATATTAGGGTTTCCATAAGGTTTTGCAATTCTTGTGACAGCAAAGTTCAGTTTCCGGTTTACACAATTTAATTCTTTTTGTATCGTTTGTTATTCTTCGATTTCGCGTGGTTGAATTTCTATTAATAATTTTGAGAATACCATAAAGATTATGACCTAGATCAGATCGATTCCTTTTTGAATCTCTATACGTGCAATTCCCTCGACGCCAGAGGACGTTCTCATATTCTTTTGTAATAATTCTTGATACAATATCTTATTTTTTAATCTTCTTGTAAACCTTCAGAATAATGTTTTGGTTGTGAAAACCAAAGGGAATGATGACCTTGGGTTGTACTCAGTCTGAAACCAAGTGGATTTATTTTTTGTCCCATAATCCCCCACTATTATACATATCACAATAAGGCACAGCTGTAGATTTTTTTTTCCATCTCGTTTTTTTTAAAGAATACATCTCTACATATTCATCATCTAAAGATATATATTTCATTACAATAGTTATATAACAGGTCGATCTTTTTATTGAAAAACTACGTCCTCAAGCTCGAGGTTTCAATTTCTTCACAGTAGTACCTCCATTGACTTCGGCTTTGCTAATGACTAAATTGGCTTCACTGGAACCCATATTGTAACTAGCATTTGCTGCTGCAGAATAAACCAATTTCAAAATGGGATAACATGCTCGATAGGGCATGAGTTCTAGTATCATAAGCGTTTCCTCATAGGAAAGGCCGCGAATTTGACCAATTACTCTTCGTACTTTGTCAGAAGACATAGATATATGTTCACCTAAAGCATATACTTCTGTTTTTTTCTTCTTTAGCATAAGGTTTGCCTCCTACTACTGAATCATAAGCATCTAGATTTTTTTATTAATATTAACGACGAGATCTATTATCGCTTTTTGCATGTCCTCTAAAATTTAATGTAGGTGCAAATTCTCCCAATTTTTTTTCTTACCATATTATCCGCTATATAAATAGGCAAATGCTCTTTTCCATTATGGATAGCAATAGTATGACCGATCATTGTGGGTATAATGGTAGATGCCCGGGACCAAGTTACTATTATTTCCTTTTCTGCTTTTGTGTTAAGCTTATCAATTTTTTTTAATAAATGATTGGCTACAAAGGGATTTTTTTTTTTTAGTGAACGTGTCACAAACTTACTCCTATTTTTCTTTTTTTGTAAAGTTTTGTAAAAACAAAGAATTTAATTCGATTTTCTCTCCTATTTACTACGGCAACGAAGAATCAAAATATCACTATATTTATTCCTTTTTCTACTTCTTCTTCCAAGTGCAGGATAACCCCAAAGGGTTGTGGGTTTCTTTCTACCAATTGGGGCTCTCCCTTCACCACACCCATGGGGATGGTCTATAAGGTTCATAACTACTCCTCTTACTACAGGACGCTTACCTAGCCAACGGTTAGATCCGGCTCTAGCCAAACTTTTCTGGTTCACCCCAACATTCCCCACTTATCCAACTGTTGCTGAGCAGTTTTTGGATATCAAACGGACCTCCCCAGAAGGTAATTTTAATGTGGCCGATTTCCCTTCTTTTGCATTCAGTTTCGCTACAGCACCCGCTGCTCTAGCTAATTGTCCACCATTTCCAAGTGTGATTTCTATGTTATGTTTGGTCGTGCCTAAGGGCATATCGGTTGAAGTAGATTCTTCTTTTGATCAATCAAAAACCCTTCCCAAACTGTACAAGCTTCTTCCAAAGCATACGGCTTTCTGGATGTAGATGATGATATCTATACAGATGGATCTTATATATCGTAAAATGAAGTACCACATGGGTGGATATATATAGGAATCCAAATCTGCCAAATCACTCATGTTATGATCTTCTACATCCTGGGTCTTCCCATTCCGTCATCAGGCTTATGTTCTTCATGTAGCATTCAGACCAAATGACTCTATAAAATTACGTCGATACTTTCACATATTATGGGTAATGTAGGAGACATCTCTATTTCCCCCGGGGAATCATTAGAATTCTCACTGCTTAACTTTCAATTCGCCTTTGACCATCAAATGAAATGTGAATAACCCGTCCTTCTCTCTTTGAAAGAAGGGGCGCTTCCGGTTCTGTCGGTGCTTGAAATAATTTTGTCTTCTCCATATTACTATATCTCTAGAGTCAATAATTTTATATGAGGAACTACTAAACTCAATCACTTGCTGTCGTTACTCTTCAGTTTTCTGTTGAGGTCTATCCTGCAGAGGTACTCAAATTGGATCAGTGATCGATTTCTAGGTTTCGTCGTAAACCTAATTGGTTATTTCCAATTACTTAAATCAATAGTTCAAACCGCACTCAAAGGTAGGGCATTTCCCATTTTTATAGGAACTTCTGTACCAGAAATAATGGTATCTCCAATTATATCCCCTCTGGGATGTAAAATATATCTCTTCTCACAATCCCCATAGTGTATGAGACAAATGTATGCATTTCGATTAGGGTCGTATTCTATGGTTACGATTCTACCATATATGTCTTTTTCATTCCGTCGAAAATCGATTTTACGGTATAGACGCTTATGACCTCCCCCTCTATGCCTTGCGGTAATGATTCCTCTGGCATTACGACCTTTACCACACTGATGCTGTCCATAGATCAAATTATTTCGTGGATTGGATTTCACTTAACTGTCTACGGTTCCATTGCGCGTGCTCGGGGTAGAAGTTTTGTATAAATGTATCGCCATGCTATTAAGTATTTTTATTTAAGTTCTTTTCTTTCTAAGAGGTGGAATAGAATAACCCGGTTGAAGCGTAATGATTATACGTCTGTAATGCATTGTATGTCCCATAATAGGTCCCATTCTTCTACTCTTTCCCGGAAGTCAATGACTTACCTTGACACCAAAGAAGAGTTCGACCCAATACTTTATTTCTGTCCTAGTTGATCCTGATTCGACATTAGAAGTATATTAATTTTTTCCCAATAATCGAATACTTTTGTCTGTAAATACTGCATATTTGATTCCATCCATAAATCGATTTTCTTTCCTATAAGTTATAGTCTCAATAAGAATGCTAGTTCTTACTGTTCATATATTATAATATGAATATACCACATCAATTCGTTATGTATGGCCGTGCCTAAGGGCATATCGGTTGAAGTAGATTCTTCTTTTGATCAATCA
>MCJB01050772.1:50402-66183 GCA_002018475.1 Nicotiana obtusifolia | reverse complement strand
CCAGAGGATCGGGTGACACGCCGTCACAGGTCATGACTAGTGTTGACTAGTATGACTAGCATTGCATAGCATAGCATTGCATCGCATCTCATGGCATTGCATCGCATTGCATTGCATTACATTGTATTTTGGTGTTGTGATTCTTCGGTTTACTTCACGGATTGATGTGGAATGTAATTTGAAGTACTGTTTCGACGTGGATTGTTTAATGGTTGTATGTTTCTCACCTTCAGTTCTTATTTACTTTTATTACTCACTGAGTTGGAAGTACTCACTTTACTCCCTGCACCTTGTGTGCAGATTCAGGCGTTAGCGGTTCCTCTCAGAGGTACTGAATACTACTACTGGACCGGAGCTTCAAAGACTACGAGGTAGTTGCCTGCGTCCGCAGCCTCGTAACTCTTTTCTTGTTGTTTGATTCCTTCGTACAATTGTACTTAAGATTATGTAATAGTTATATTATTACTAGGACTTCTCTAGTGGCTCATGACTTTGTGACACCCCGATCTGAGGGCTGTAGTCGGGATGATTGCTATATGATATTTTCCGCAGTTGACTAATATTAAACCGTGTTTATATTATCTTCGTGTTGTTTGAAATGTTTAGCGATATTGGAAATGGTTTGGCTTGCCTTATCCCCAAGAGAGGCGCCATCACGACCAGGTTGGGATTTTGGGTCGTGACAGATTAAAACTAAAGAGTTTCGTGATTTTCCTCATTTTGAACTTTGCAAACTCGGTCTAAGGCGATTTTTGAGAGGATTTTCGAGGGATTTCTTGAGGTAAGCCACTTGTGAACATTTTTATTCAATAATCTTGTTTTCCCATTGAATTTCCCTCATAGTTTGTGTGTATTTAAGGTGAAATTTGGGAGTTTGAGGCTAGGGATTTGTACAGTTTAATTTTGGGATTTGAGTAGCGATTTAGTGTCAGATTTTGGTAAATTTGGTATGGTTGGACTCGTGATTGAATGATGTTAGTATTTTGTAACTTTTACCCAATTTCGAGACGTGGGCCAGGGTCGATTTTTTGGGGCGATTTTCTAATTCTTTGCTAAAGTCGTAGTTTCATTATTTAAAATAGTTTATTATAGTTATATTTATAGTATGTAGCTATTTTGGCTAGATTCGAGCCGATCGGAGTCGGAAAATCGAGGGAAAGACATTCTATTTGACTGACTGAGCGAGATTTAAGGTAAGTGACTTGTCTAACCTTGTTTAGTGGAAGTTTTCCTATTGTTTTGGTACTGTTATAACAATTTGTGATATGTGAGTGCCATGTACGCGAGGTGACGAGTGCGTACACAGGCTAAATGTGGAAATTCCGGTCTTTGCTAAGTAGTTTCCTTTTTAGGCCTTAATTGAGTTATTCTAGTACGTGTAGTCATCATGTTTAGCCTAATTTCACATGTCTACGTGTCTTATCTCGTACGTCAATTTGTGCAACATGCCTAGTTGAATTACCTGCTTTCCTTGATTTCGTATCTATTCTTTAACTGCAGGATTCATTGCTGCAATTTCATCGTTCCATTGGTTATGTGTTGCATATTTACTTTTGGGAGTATGAGGCGGAACCTGGGGAGCACCCCTGTTGTATATTTACTTTTGGGACTACGAGGCGGTACCTCCGGAGTGCCCCTATTGCATATCTACTTTTGGTACTACGAGGCGGTATCTCGGGAGTGCCCCTGTCAGTTACCTCTATTTGCTATGTTGTTGTAATTGTTGTAGTTGTCTTCTTGAATCTGTGTTGTTATCCTTCTGTAAATTCTCATTGATCGCGTCTCAGTTATTTCATTATATTATTATATCTTCTGCCTTGTTTTCTATTATTTCCAGTAGGGTCTGACCTGACCTCGTCACTACTCTACTGAGGTTAGGCTTGACACTTACTGGGTACCGTTGTGGTGTACTCATACTACACTTCTGCATATTTTTTTGTGTGCAGATCCAGGTACTCCTTACCAGACCAGGTACTAGTGAGATATCCCGTACGTGGAGACTTCAAGGTACATCTGCCAGCGTCCGCAACCTCAAAGTCCCCCTCTATCTTTATTATGTTATTTTTTTAATTTTTCATTGGACTATGATGTATAGAGATACTTAACATTTCTTTTTAGAGCTTGTGACTTATTTCTACTGGGTTTTGGGAGTTGTAACTATTTGAATCGCAGTTTTTATTTATTTCAGATGTTGAGGTTTTAGTTTCAGCTTTATATTCAATCATTCCATAAAAATTGTTAGACTTACCTTGTAAATTAAAGACTAAGTGCCATCACAACCTCATAAGAAAGGAAATTGGGTCGTGACAGAATCTTTTGCTTATGAAGTGGTTTCTCATTTATAATAGTATGGAGTATAATTTTACGCTCAGTTTGCCTGTCCACTCCCTCTACAGAGTAAATCTATCATTTTTCGTAAGATGCAACTTTTTTATAGGATTATAATGTCTTATATCGTGATTATTAAATTTATTATCTAATACGTAGTTACTTCCTAACGGGTTATTAAATATACTAAATTTATCAAAGCTAATTTCTTGCTTTCATGCTTTGTAGTGCATGTGTCTCTATGTGTGTTTGTGCGAGTGTGTGTTCCTGTATATATTTCTAGATAGCATCTGGAATGTAAGTGAGAGATTGTGATTATTGTGAATGTTAAAAATCTCCCAGTTACGAGAAAAGGCCTCTAATGGCACGTAGTTGGACAAATTTAGTGACAGATAAGTAAGTCAATTCGAAAAAACAATGCGAGCACATAAATAAGGAGAACTTGAAAAAAGACTTTCTATGTTGCTTTATTTACCATAGAGTTGTTTTTATTTTTTGCTTTTTTTTATAGTAGCTTATTGTCACATAGGAGTCTCTCCTAGGCTTCTTGCTTGTGCTCTCCCCTTTTACCACATCTTACACCTGTTCACTTTTAAAATGAGCTCCTTCATTAGTTCTTTAAACTACTGTTGGTGACTGCATTAATATTGGTATCTAAAGAGTGGCATTTGTGTTTTTCATCCGGGTATTAATGTAGAGACTTAAGATTGTCTATTCACCTGAATATTTCTGCTCTTATTTTTGCTTTCTGAATGATACTTGCAGTCAACACCATCCTTTTTCTGCATTTGTAAGTGTCTTTTAAGTTCTAATAAGTGCGCTACTTTTCCTCATTATTAATCATATGTGTGCCTGTTCAGTTAACCGAAAAAAAGGTCGTTTGCCTGCATCCTTTATATTTCAATAAGGTTTTTAACATGACTAAAATATTTTATGCTCAAGATAGGTGATGTGACCCAGTTGACAGACTTGACTGTTCAATATCTTCACATGAAAGCACAAAATATTAACAATCAATTTAGGGTGAACCAAAGGTTAAACTCCTTGCCCAGTTTAGGATTTAGTATTCTAGGACACTTGATGAGCATCTTGAGCAATTAGGCAAAAAATTTTTGTACTTCAGCAAGAAATATTGTTTGCTAATTTGAAGATGTGCACCTTTTGCTTTTATTCATTACAATTTTGCATCTTTAGCACAGAAAAATATTTGATATCTTCACAGCCCATATTTTACCTGTTGTTCTTCTTTGCTAGTTGCTTTTTTAATTCGGAAAATCCGAGGAAATTTAACTACGTGATTATTCAAAAAGTTATAATCTATTAAATATTTGTTATTTCAGGTTTAAGCATAAGTATTGTAACATAGTAGCTTACTAAAGCAAGAAGCTTCTGCAAAATTAAACAAATGAAGAAATATATACCTCATGAAAGCAAGGAATTTCTTCAAGTTTTAGTGACAACGAATTACAGCCCTTGATCTTATTGTGAAGACTTTACTCGAGCAAATTGGAGGAAAAATCGCTTGACTGTATCCAAACATTTATACAGCAACGTCATTTATCATTTTCAGGAACTTGCAAAGTTACTAATTTCTATGTCATAATTCAAGGACAATATTTCAATATTATTGATGCCATTTTTAAAACAAAAAATAATTCTCATTGACACGAGGAACACGCGCAACGCGTGTATCCTAAGACTAGTTATATCATAAATATATCGTACTTGTATCACAATTGTATCTAAAATGTATTTGATGCATTTATACCTAAAATAGTACATGATACAATATTAACACAATTCTCATACATTTGTGATACAAAATGCGACACATTTCTGAAAAATTATGGTACAATTGTGATCTTCATTTTCTCCAAGTTTCAATCACAAACCTCTAAATTTAAAATCGTCCCATAACAAGAAATCTTCCGAGAAGTACAAGTGCACGGAACTTATGGCATTGACTAAGCAACACCTAATAAAAAGATTAGATTGGTCACCAGGATAAATATCAAGTAACTCCTACTTACTTCATAATTTAAATAAAAAAGCTTTACTCAACCGGCAAACTGTACCAGCTGAACATTCTGTACAGTAATATCTACTCTGCCATATATAATGCATTTCTTTTACCTCAACAAATACATACTAATAATGTCTTTTCCCGCTATCACAAACTGTAACAACTTCCTCAGAATGATTTGCTTGTAAAAATAAGACTCACCAAAACCATAAAAACATCAAATAATTAAAAAGAAGTGCACTAATCTACTGGACATTGATAGATATACTTCGGCTAGCCTTCTCATGAGCCATTGGACTAGAAAGGAACCCTCAAAAGAAATGAATACACAAGATGTGTAAGAAAATTAAACCAATATTAGGCAGCCTTGGAACAACCTGAAAAAAGTTTAACCATTCCCACATCTCGACCTTATACCAAGAGACGGTTCAGGCATTCCTCAGCACCATGGAAAGCATCTTGTCACATTTTTCTCTTATAATTCCTACGAAAATTCAGGAATGTTAAATATTTAGCGTGATATGTCGTAGCTACCTGTTTTCCTAACAAACCATTTCAACCAAAAGCAGAAGAGAGAAGAGCCAATGCTTTTATCAGGTCGGGAACAACATATAGTACAATTTATTGGTTTCCTTGATAAGTAAGGGAACAACAAAAGCTGTTGACTAAATGGTTTATGAATTTGACTACTGAATGGTATATCCATTATTTTGCCCCAAGTTTTCATCAAACTATTAAAGAAACGGGAATTGATAGGAGATGTGAGACTGATACAACCTACATCCAGGAAACTAACTTACAGAGTTACAGTCACCACAAAAAGGTCAGACAAACCAAACAAAGGTCCATTATTCGATTTGGACCATCAGAAATTTCCTACCTGTAGCACTAATGGAAACTGCTCCGGTGGCTTTTCTTTCTTTTGATCCATGGTCAAGCCATACTTCAAAAGCTGTCAGCTGCTCCGTGAAAAACGGGCTAGGCTGAAAACGTAAAAAACACAAGGCAACATTTCATCTCTATGTATTATATTGTTGAGGCTTTGGAACTCTGAGCATACATATCAACGGGCAGTAAAGCATTATGCTCACCTAAAATTCCGCATTAGGATCCTCGACTAGAGTTGGAAGCTGGGAATCTGCTGCCATGTCCCATGCATGCTCTCTTGGAAAATTTGGGAGAGCGAGACGATACAAAAGAACACTTAAAACTCAAAGAAGAAAGTGAAAAAAACGATATTTCTATTCAACTTGACTTGCTCGAAATGGCTACGAATACATGACTATTTATAGAAAAAGTCCTTCATGTATCTAGCCTAGAGTACATGTAAACACACTATGTCCACACTTCACATATTTCAAAGCACATGGATGGCACCTCTACAGATTATATCCTCCAATGTACAACAATGCGTTCATACTCTAATACATGTACTAACTTAATATTCTAGTTCATTAACTAATGTAGACAAATGTGAACAAATGAAAAACAAGTTTATTATTTTCGCATTTCAACATCCCCTTAAACTTGTTTCATCACTCCAAGCCTTCCTTAGCTTTTGAAAAAGCTCAATCTTACGGCTTGGTCAAAATATCTGTAATTTAGTCTTGTGACTTTACGTGCTCAAGCTCCATAACTTTATTTTTATGTCCTTCAACCTTGTAGCCCAAAGGTTGATCAATGTAAACCTCCTCCTCCAAAACACCATCAAGAAAGCCGACTTCACATCCATTTGATGAATTTTTCATTGATTTTGAGCTGCCAAAGAAATAATAAAACGAATTATCTCCAAACGAGCAACCGGTGCAAATACCTCATCATAGTCAATACCGGCCATTTGCTTGTATCCCTTGGCAACCAATCTTGCTTTGTACCTTTCCACCTTACCCTTGGAATTTTTCTTCAACTTATACACCCATTTTGACACCAATGGTGCTTTTGCCTTTTGGAAGTATGGCTAATTCCCAGGTATCATTCTTCTTGATTGCCTTGATTTCTTTATCCATGGCATCTCTCCGTTTGGCATTTTGAGCAGCATCTTCATAAGTTAAAGGCTTACTATCTACCAACAAATAAAAGTGAGTCAAATCATATAAATCTTTTCTTACCACTTTAGTATTTTCATACAACTCATGAAGACTTTTAGTTTTCTGAGACACTTCACTTGAAGAACTTGAACTTGACTGATTTTCTTCTTGAACTTGTGTTGGAGGTGTTGAAGGTGGTGTGATATGTTGCTCCGCAACTTCTTCATCATCATCATCATCAAAGAAAACTAAAAGACTAATCTTACTCTTTAGTTTTCCATTCCCAAGCACTATCTTCATCAAACTCAACATCTCTACTTATGGTGACCTTCCATTTCTTAGGTTATATAATTTATAATCTTTAAAACTTTGATCATAGCCAATGAAAACATACCTCTCACTTTCATCATCAAGCTTGGACCCCTTTTCATCCGGTACATGTGCATAGGCAATGCTCCCAAAAACTCGCTAATGAGTAACTTTTGGCTTGAAACCACTCCAAGCCTCTTGAGGTGCTTTGTCACGAATACTCTTGGCGTGACGCCGATTTGACAAATACACTACACAAGCAACTGCTTCAGCCCAAAATTCCTTTGGCATATTTTTGCTCTTCAACATACTCCGTGCCATGCTGAGAATAGTCCAGTTCTTTCTTTCGATGATGCCATTTTATTGTGGCAATCTTGGAACAGTCAAAAATTGACGAATTTCACTATTTTCACAAAAAACTTTGAATTCATTTGAAGTGAATTTTCCACCATTATCGGACCGTAATGACTTAACTTGATAGCCAATTTGTTCTCCACCATGCTCTTGAATTTTTTGAAAGTATCAAACACCTCCGATTTCACCTTCAAAAAATACACCCAAGTTTTTATAGAAAAATCATCAATTAAAAGTAAAAAAATAGTTGTTTTTACCAAGTGAAGATGGCTTGATTGGTCCGCACACATCCATGTGAATCTGTGATGACCCAATAGGTCATTTTTAGCTTTACCCTTCATTTGTATGCTCCGAGACCTCGATTCTAGCTTTTTACCCGAAGTCCCCTTCTACCTGATTCTAGCTGTTTATTTCATTTCGGACAATCATGTTCTTATTCAGACCATTGTTTGTATTACTCTAGTCACTCTACTTGTGACGCCAGTTTTGGGATTGTATTTAGATATCGCGGTTGTTACGATTTTCTCACTCTATTTCAAATTTAGTTCTTGATTATTATTTAATTTAAATTGTTAAAAATGGCTAAAAATAATTCTAACGTTAGCTTGCCTAGCAAGTGAAATGTTAGGCGACATCAAGGTCCTAAGAGTGAGAATTCCTGATCGTGACAAAAGCAACTCCAATGGGCATCGGGATCTAGTCAAAGACTCTTTAGGAAAGATTTTTCTTGCTTGTTTTCCATATAGACATCCTTCGCAAAGTTGGCTCGGATGATCAATAATTGGCAATCTATTCACCATGCTTTCTTTCTTCATCAACCTTAGACTATCAAAATTTACATGACCAAATTTCATATATCAAAGCCAAGATGAATCTTTGGCACATAAAAGCAAACACCTTGGAACATCACTTTGAAGGTTCAAAACAAACATTTTATTATTAGCCATAGGAACTTTGGCTAACAATCTCCCATTTTCATCTCTCATGAATAACTTTTTATCTTTCAAATGGATATCATAATTTTTTCAAAAGCTGTCCCAAACTTAAAATATTACTTTTCATCTCCGGTCCATACAAAATATTAGCAATTAATTGGGGACTACCATCTTTCAAGCGAATTAGGATCGTACCTTTTTCTCTGATTTTAACAGCAAAGAGTCTCCAAAAGTGATGTTGCCACCATTCAAATCTTCAAGCTCTATAAATAAATTCTTTGTTCCACAAATATGGTTACTTGCACCGGCGTCAAAGTATCATTGACTTCTCTCTACACTTTCTTCTCCTTTGCAAGCGAGAAGTAAAGTGCCATCTCTATCTTTATTTTTGCTCTCCACAAAATTATATTTTTCTTTCTACATTATTTTTACATTCCCAGGAAAAATGACCAAATTTAGGACAAGTATAATATTTAATATTAGACTTATCATATCTTCCTTGATTTTGCCTCCATCTTCTACCTCTTCCACGACCTCTTCCTTGATTAGAGTCTTGGCTCCTATTTTCTTTATTGGTGGTTGGCTACCACCGCTTCCTTTACCACCACGATATTGTTGCCGTCCACGACCTCTTTGTTGCAAGCCACGCCTTTCATCTTTCTCCGTGAAAGAAAGTTTTGTTCGCAACGATTGTTCAATCGATTCTTCTTTCGGTTTCTTCAACTTTTCTTCATGTACTTGCAAAGAACCCGTGAGTTCTTCAATAAAATGATCATGGTATCCAAATCTTAGAAATCTTCAATAGTCACAACAATATAGTTAAATTTTGAATCAAGGGATCGTAGTACTTTTGCAACGACCCTATCATCACTCAAGTCTTCACTAAATCTCTTCATTTGATTGACAATAGCCAAAACTCTTGAAATATAATGCGAAACGGATTCAGATTCCTTCATATGTAATGATTCAAACTCTACTCTTAAGGTTTGGAGACAAACTCTTTTCACTTTATCTAAACCTTTAAAGGAAGTTTGAAGAATCTCCCATGCTTGCTTTGAGGTGGTTGCATTTGCAACCTTCTCAAACTTCTTGTCATCCAAACTTTAATGGATGAGAGTGAGGGCCATTTGATCTTTGTTTTTAAAGGCATCGTCATCTTCCGCTCCATTACCTCCATCTTTCAGCTATTTCCAAACATCATAGGCACCAAGCAAGGCCTTCATCCGGATATACCAATTTCCATAGTTCTCTTTTTTGAGCATAGGAACCTGATATGGAGTTCCATAATCATTTTATATTTTCTCTCCAAGTTTGGTTGTCTTTCAAATACACCGGCTCTGATACGACAATGTTAGAAAATTTGAGAGAGCAAGAAAACACGAAAGAACACTCGAAACTCACAAAGAAGAAAGTGGAGGAAAGAATGATTTCTATTCAACTTGACTTGCTCCAAACGACTAGGAATACATGACTATTATAGGAAAAGTCCTTCATGTATCTAGCCTAGAGTACATATAAACACACTAATTATGTCCACACTTCACATATTCCAAAGTACATGAATGACACCTCTTGATATTGTATCTTTCAATGTACATCAATGTATTCATACTCTAATACATATACTAACTTAATATTCTAACTCATTAACTAACATTAAAAAAATAAAAAATAAGTTTATTATTTTCACATTTCAAACATCCTCAACATACATGTAGAAGAAAAGTGAGAGAAAAGTAGACATGATTTTTATGTAACTTGGAAAGCTTTAATGTAGTTACCACATACGGTGCGCTCATGAGTAGGTGGTAGCATTCAATATAAAATTGGTGAACAATTATTTGAGCCCATGATTCTTTCGGCAAGTAAAAAGTTTTTGAACAATCTCTGAAACAGATTTAACAGATTTGAAACTTATACTTCAGAAAGAGATTAATTCACATAAATCGTGAGAAATGCATCAATCAAGTTCTAAATAGTATTTTAAAAAGCGTGAACGTAAGATGAGGGGTTTTATATATGCCTCAGCGAGACGTAAGTCACGAGTGTAAGCCTCATGAGTATTTAATTTTTAATTTTTTATAAAATAATATAATTATAGTAAATATTTTTAAATAGGTAAAATTGCATAAAAATTTTAAAAAAACTATAAATAAGTGAAATAAATAAATAAATAAATAAATAAATATATATATATATATATGTATATATATAACGTATCCATCCCTACAAAACATTAGTCAAAACAATCCATTATACGTTGTTTACACGCACAAATAACTTGAGTTGAAAAGAATAAAATTTTCTACGCGGAGAAACAAAAAGAATAACTAACCTGCAAGAAAAATAAAAATTTAATTATTTGTTGCTTTTTGGAGATAGTAGTAGACTATAAAGAAAAACGGAATCCAAAAAACAACAAACAAGTAAATGAGACATTAAGAGCTCGTTTGGACATAAGAAATTTTTATTTTTTTCGAAATTTTTTTACTTTTTCTCGAAATCAGCATTTGGTCATAAAATTTCCAATTGTCACTTAAAGATGCATATTGGAATTTTTCGAAAATTTAAAAAACTCCAAAAAGTTATTTTTCAAAATATTCACTCAGATCACTCACAAAACTTCAAAAACAACCCAAAATTATATTCATGTCCAAACACAACTCTAATTTTCAAATACCATTTTCACTTAAAAAAATTTCTCACTTCTCTTTAATTTTACAATTTTTATGTCAAACGCCTACTAAGTTCACTATAATTATAATTTATTTAAGTTCACTATAATATGTAAACCGCTAAAGAATGGAACAAGATAGGAGTAACGATCTGGAATTCAGTAATACTAAAGAAAATACTGCTAAAACATACTAAACAAAAATACTAAATTACTAAAACCATATTTCTTGGTAACTTGAATTCCAAATCCTTCCAACGTCTCCTTCATCTTTTTCTTAGCCTTAGAGTCCTTGCAGAAAATCCTCACGTTGCCTTTAAATCCCCTAATATTTCAGAAGATTTTGCGAAAAGTAGGAACATGGTTAGGGTTCTTAATTATCTCCTTGCTCATTATTTTGAATCAAGCTTCAACTTCCTCTAGATGCATGGACAGAGTAAGTCAACCAAAAATTCGGCTAGCTGCTACCTCATATGGACCGAGGTGTTCAGAGGACAGCACCGCATTGGGGGTGCATGGCCTCTTCAGAGGAGGACTTGGGAGTGGCTTCTTGAGAGGAGGACTTGGGTTTGGGGCCATTCTTGATGTTTTGAGCGTTTTTAGTTAGATTGATGTGACACAAAGTTGAAAATAGATGTATTTGCAGCTATATTATAATAGATTCGCACTTCAATAAAAAATAAAAAAAGATCCGTGTTGTTGATCAGCGTGACATTTCTTTGATCCAATGGCCAATAATGAAGGCACAAAACACATTTCTTCGATCCGCATAAAACAATCCAACAACCGAAAATAAAAATATAAAACAGATTTTTGAGATCCACGTGTTAGTCATTCATGCAACATGCGTCAAAAAAATTTCAAAAGAATTTTAAACTCCAACACATACCGTGCTACATTTCTTACAGGAAGTATATTTTTGACTAAAACAAATATTTATTTTAAATATCTCATAATAATAAACTTTTATACTTATTATTTATATATGTGTTTGTTACACAATAAATTTTATTATCTTAATTTAAAGAAATTATTTTAGTTATGTAATTATACTTGTCTAATCAAATATTATAGTAGAAATTACACTATAATTATGTTATAATAAATCAATACGTGGTTATAGATTTTGTTCTCTAAGGCTAATTCTCTTTTAAATCTTCCGGTCTTTAAACAGAACACAATAAAATTCTTATTATAATTTTCTTAAAAAGACCTAGTAAAAGATATTAATTTTAAAATACAATGGATCAAATGAAGACAAAATCCTAATTTTAAAGAACTTTTGTGATTTTTTGAAGGTGGGATATCATTTGATATGTCATCACTAAATACATCAGTCAAAATATTTGATCATTGTCGATATATTAGATTATCATATAATATAGAATGTTACATAGATAAAAAAAAAAAAAAAAAACTAAATTATGGATCAAAAAGAATGAAATGAGTTAAGTCTTAATTGTTTTAATGAAACCAAGATGAATGCAATTAATTAAGTGAAAAGACAAAATAGTCTAAGTATATGCAATTTATATACATATACATATACATATATATGTATATGTATATGTATATATATACATATACATATATATGTATATGTATATGTATATATATATATATATATATATATATATATATTGTCACACCTCTTTTTCGTATACCCCCGTGAAGAGTATATAAAAGAGTTTTTCCAATTAAAGTGACATTATTTGAAACGGGATTATTTAATTTATTTTTAGAGTCGCCACTTGGAATTTTAGATTGGTGCCCAAGTCACCGGTTTTATCCCAAATCGAGGAAAATTTTTGACTTTCTTAACGAAGTTTGCGAACCAGAAATTCTAGGTAAGGAATTCTGTTAACCCGAGGGAAGGTGTTAAGCATCATCGGATTCCGTGGTTCTAGCACGGTCGCTTCGTTGTCATAATCGGCTAGTTTTAATACCTATTATTAGCCTATAGTGTATTTTACTTTATTTTGCTTTTCCGCTTTTAGAGTTATCGGATAATTGCAATGTTAATCAAAATATATCATAAATTACGTCACATAAATGCACTCGTAATTTGTAACACCTTTTAATTTAAACATTGAGATTTTTGGATTTGGGTCACATAAATGCGCACCCGAGTTTAGGAAATCGAATTATTAGAATAACGCGCCTAAAGCAAACTACGCGTTTTTAGTTTTTCGAGGGCCGTGAAATTCACTAAATGGTGCACCTCGATTTTTCTAAATATTTAATTAATGAGGGCCATATATTTATAAATTTTGTTCGGTATGACATGTCTCAAATTAGTTCGAAAGCTTTTATTATTTGAAGTTGTTAAAATCGGGTTACCTAAAAGACACCCCCGAAATTGACATTGTTACTATGTCACGGGAACCGTACCCATAGCCACAATGTAGTTAATCGTGCCTAGAAGTGAGCTACTAAAGTTTGAAGCGTTAAGGCTTATTTACTCTAATTCTGCATTTAATTAATTAAGAGGGTCATTGGTGATCGTCGTTAATTGTATGGCTCACCTCTATTAATTTAACGAATGCTACATAATATTAAACATTCATATCAGCAAGCTAGCCCATTTATTTCCAATGAACAGTATATTAAGCCCAACACAAATCATTCAACATGATTTCATTTCTCAATATAGCCACTAACTTCATAAAATAAATACAATTTGAATTTAAAGCTAACTTTCAGAAACAGCCCCATTGATTCTTAAAGTGCACAAACTCAAACGAAGCAGGTTCGATTACAAACACAGCCAGTAATTTTGTAAAGATGACTATACTCTGAATTTTACATTAATAGCACCATTTCTATAACAATTATTTTAAATTACGTCAATCAACATAGCTTAATTATAGACATAGCCATTAAATTCATAATACAATTACATGCCAAACTTTACATTAACATTACCGTTTTCAGAATAACAGACTTAGAATATACCAATTAACAGGATTGCGAACGTAGCCATCAACTTCATAGAATGACTACATTCCAACCTTATATTAACGGCACTATTTCCACAACAGCTGTTATCTGTTAATTTTCAGCAATTAGTACTCGAAAAAGAAGTAGCTGGCATTAGAATTTCATACTAATTTCAGCATTTATGTTTGAACTTCACAACTACTATATTCCAAATCTCAGGGGAAAAAAAACAGCATGATTCCAAACAAACCACAAATTTAGTATGTACTCACTGGCATAAACTCTATCAGATTCAAGATTATTTATGCTATTATAAAGAAGATCAATCAAAACAGCTGATACAAGATGTACATTGGCTCTTATTGTAATTAATTCTAAGTGTTAACTAACTGTCATGTTCATCCATCATAATACATTGATAAAACTACATAGAGAACATTATTTGAATCTCATAATAACAACTACAGAACAGAATCTCAATCAGACTAAACAACACAATTCCCCTAACTACAATTAACAGAGACATATATATATATATATATGACTGCAATGGTTTGAATTTCATCTATCATATATAACATTAATGTTCTGTTATATAGAGAACATTATTTGAAGCTACATAGATATGAGATATGAACTTTATCAAAATGCTGATCATAATGAATTCAATGTTATTTGTCATGAATAGCAGTAGAGTTAATAATAGAAAATTAACAATTACAGGTAACTACAAGCAGTTAAGAACAACTCTGAAACAGAATTTCAATCAGCCTTAAATCCATCCAAAATGAAGAGCAAACTAACAGAATAAAATAGAAAAACTCATTGAATAAAAACATGTATGACAGTAATTCTTCAATGACATAAAATTAATCAATAATCATACGCGAGCAGTCTGAGTAGAACCACAGGAACAGAGTCTCAAATAAAAGTACATACGCAGCAGTAGTCATTCAGTAACACAGAAATAATTGATCAATCATGAATGAGCAAGCTAAACAAAATGAACAGAACCTCAAGGACAGGAGATCGAAACAGTAAATATCAAATAGTTCATTCATTTTTGTTTTTAACTGAGATTACAAGAAGGTTTTGGGACATACCTATACGAAGTGAACCCCTGAACAATTTTGACCAAGCAGCAACAAGCTAACAACAACCAGCAACTCGATTTCTCTTCAAAATTAAATGTCAAATTCAGTCGAACACTTAGAAGTTTTTCTTTTCCTTAGGACTCTAATTCCCTTTTGAATATCAACCGTATCAGTGTAATTGACTGAAGGATGATTCCTCCCCCCCCCCCCCCCCTAAAAAATATGCCCTCTTTTATATGCAAACGAAACAGACTCTTTTTTAAATTTTATTTTTGATTTTCTGTTAACAGAATCCCTTCACACAATACCCACTCACACTCCTCTAACTGATTCTCCTCTTTGCATGTGCGTAACTATCACCCTCAAAAACAGAAATCTGTTTTAAACTTCCTAAAAATCCCTTTTGCCCCCAAAAGTTTTTTTGTTTTTTTGTTTTATTTAATTACTGTTGAGGGTTGGCTAGAAGTTTTCACAGACTTCTACTCTTTTTTTCTAATTTTTAACTCTTAACGGGTCAAGTTGACCCAGTTCGCAACAAATAGCCCAGAGTTAATTTTCCTAACCAGTCCATTTTGGGCTTAAATTTTCAGAGGCTATTTTTATTTGTAGCCTCTTTAAGATGTAGCCACACAGAAATAGATTGATTTATGTGACTCCTAAGCAAATCAAAAACGAAAACTAACAAAAATACTAAAGAAAAGAGTAGAAGATGATAATACCTAAAAAACAACAAAAAAAATGGAAAGAGGAAAAAAGGATAAAATTACCTCGGACTGAAAACCTCTTAAAACTCAATGATTTTAAGACCAAAATCAAGTTTAACACACGGTTAAAACTCATTTTGATTCAAAATCAGTCTTCAAGAAACTTCGATTTTGACTCTTAGGGTTTCGGATTTTCTTATTTTTTAGGGATTTGGTTGAAATAGTTCTAGTTTTGGGGTGAGAGGGGTCGATTGTTGCTTGAGTTATGATTGTGGATGATTTTTGGGGGTGTTTTGAGAGGCGGCAGCCATGGCTGCTTAGGTAACAGGGGCGGCTAGGGTTTGGTTTAGAAGAGAAGGGGGTCGTTTCGACGATGGAAATGGGGGGGGGGGG
>MCJB01050772.1:36517-49698 GCA_002018475.1 Nicotiana obtusifolia | reverse complement strand
GTATTTTCATGAGTTAACTACTTAAGAAACTAGAAAAACAAGAAATATAAATAATTAAAATTTCTAATGCATTCCTAAACAAGGCTACAAGAAATATATATATATATATATATATATATATATATATAGATGAACTTGAAACTGAATATTATAAGTATATAATAGCATCTAGAAAAAGTCGGTCAAACCAAAATGTAACGTAAAGTTATATATCAATTGTAGGGTTAAATTTCAAAGCTGTAAACATCCTTTCCTCCCCGTGTTCTTTCACGTTACAAAGAGAAATTAAGAAATGAAGGGTACGTATTTGAGAAATCTAAACAAGAAAAATATAACAAATTACGTAATTTAATTACAAGAAACAACAAGGGACGGACGTAGCATGTTCATCACGATTTCAATAATTGAATCCGACATTTTCGCGTGTGTATACTAGATGTAAAAGGAGCATCCGTGCTCTGTGGCTGGCCCAGACTTTCATGCAAGCGGGTTCAGATATATACCAAAGTCTTCAAAAATAATCGACAGTAAAAGTGACATTGCATTAACAAACAACCGGGTTTGTATAGTGCTTTTTATTTTGGTTCTTAATAAAATCATAAAAGAAAATTTGCCCACAACTCTTTATTTTTGTTTTTAAGCCACATTGTTTTCCATAAATAAATACTATATATATAAATAGAACTATTTTATAATTTAACAATTTATTGAACTTTAGAGAACTTTAATGTAACAAACATTAGTTTGATCCATATTAAAATACTAAACTCTATTTTTTTATTAATTTTAATTCAACTTGCACTAACATTTTTTTTAAAAAAAAACCGAAGATAGCTAAGCTAAATTAATAATTTCATATACAAAGTTCCATAACAATAGAAAGAGACTAAATTAAGGTAAACAATAAAAGAAGACAAGAAGAAGTATCGGCCGAACGAAGGTTAGATAAAAAAGATTGTTCTTGGTAGTTGAATTACGAGCATTAAAGAGGAAGAAAGACCAACCTCTCTCTAACTAGACACTAACGACCCAGCCACCCAAGTATGGCCACATTCACACTTCCAATTAGTGACCCTCCCGTCGGAAAACCACCGGAACCCCTTGATATACCAACTTTAGATTCAAATTCTCCTATGGATGAAGACAATGCAGATAAAAATTCTTTCATAGAAACCCTACTCGATAAAAAAATTGTCCTCCTCCACAAGTTATGATCCACTCCAATCCGATTTGCACACGCATGCATTTGAATTAAACCCGGGGAACATACCAATCCCACTGTCAGTTGAGGATAAAATGAGGCTCTACAGACCTTGGAAATACTCCTTGATTATCAAACTGTTTGGAAAAAAAATCCCACACTACTTACTAAAGGCCAAACTCTCCAATCTATGGAAACCAAATGAACCTCTCACCCTAATCGATCCAGGATGAGATTTTTTCATCTCCAAATTTAACAAGGAGGAGAGTATGAGCAAAGTCCTAAGTGAGGGGCCATGGTTTGTAGCTGGGCACTTCCTACCAATCCGCAGGTGGGGATCAAATTTTGTTCCAATATAATCTAAATTAGCCATAACGATGGTTTGGATAAGACCCTCGCAGTTGCCAACAGAAAGCTTCTGAAGATTGATACATACACCTCTTCTACCCTACGAGGAAGGTACGCTAGAATATGTGTCCAGGTTCCTTTGGACATTCTGGTAACAACGAACGTCACCATTGGCGCACACAACCAATTGCTCGTTTACGAAGGGTAAGGGATACTTTGTACGGGAAGTGGGAGAATTGGCCACACCCTGAGAAGCTGTGAGTTTCTTTCAACCCCCACCTAAGAAAACTGTCCAGCAACACTAACAGCGAAGGTACCACAAGGGAACAAACCTCTCAATGGTGCATTATCCCCTTTTCAAAATACAGACACCATACAAACAAAGTCACTCAAGCTAATACCCAGGTAAAGAGGTTCAATGCCTACTCAGGTACACTCCTTGACCCCAACAAAAAATTAATCATGGATTCCAGCAAAGGAAATCCAAAACCAAAGGGGACTACAGATGCCATGAGGCCCAATGGGCAGCCATCAAATCCACCCAGAAGTGACAACGAGGAGGACCAAAAAATGGGCCTGGCCCACTATGGCACATCTCTTACTAGCTCCACTAGGGGTGCTTATCGGGCAGATCGGCTGAATAATTACGCTTAATGATTCTGCTTATCGGTTATCGGATTATAAATGCAGTAATCTGCTGACCATCCAATAAGATAATGGATGGATTGATATCGGATTAATAATTATCGTGTGATTATCGGGCGGTTTATCGGCTAAACCAAATAAAAAAATTTTAAACAATCAATAACAAACTGGGAAAGAATAAAAATAATATGTCTACCTTCACTCTACTCTCTAGCGATAAAGTCTACCGTTTCGAGGAAAGATTCTCCCTTGAATCCATCGAGAGATTGCGATGCGATTTTTGTTCATATATCATTCGATGCACCAAACACTTTTGTCTCTTTTCTTAAATCTGTATCTTAGGGCTTATAGACAATCAAAATCAATTTGAAAAGAATGTTCTTGGTCGATTAGTTCTACGGAGTTCTCGCATCGCTTGGTCTGTGGCAGAAAGAGGCTAAGATCTTGTTTCTAGGCCTTGATAATGCTGGCAAAACTACCACAGTAGACTTTATTTCTAGAGAGTAGAGTCAACTACCACAATGTTTCAATATTACTTTATATACATAGAGGTAAAAGTATAAATATAAAAGCTCTTAACGGGTTAACAGTTTATCCGATAAGAAAATTGAGTAATCCAACCCCAAACCGTTAAGCCGTTAATATAAAATCTCAATCCGTTCATCATCCATTACCCCGATAATCCGATATCAACAGGACAAAAGCCATCGGTTCGATTCGGTTCGGTTCGGTTAATGGTTTTGGTTCGGTTTTGAACAGCCCTAAGCTGCACGGGCAAAACACACGCTAGCATAAACCAAAGATACTCTAGGTTAAAAAGGCAATTAAACTCCTTCGACCTATTGACAAAAGATCCCTTATTTGGGAATATGGCCACTTGTCAAGGAGAAGGGAAAAGGGTGGAGTCCACCAATATTTTTGGGAAAATGCCCCCCCTCCCTCCCCCAGAAAAAATCAAGTAATATCCCTGCGTCTGATACTCACCTCCCTCTCATATTTGGGTAATTATACTCTGACAAACACAAACCCAAATAAATTTGCTACAGTTGGCCACCCATCTAACCAACAACCAAACCATCTCTATCCCAAACCTACACTCTAACAATGCCTACATCCTCTCCGACTACGCCTCTCTCAATAGAAGCAATCAATTTGCTGGGGAAAATCATACACACCATCTCAGTCATGAAGTGACACTGAGTGTCAATCCTTCAAGATTAAACAAAGATCTCAAACGTCCTAACACGAATTCCAACAGCCTCCAAATGGATTATATTCAGGCAACTAAAGAGATGCCTTTGCGCTCAAGCATAAGTGGTGATCTCCCCCAAAACTCATTTCTCAATGGAAAACCCAAACAATCCCAACCCTTAAAAGAACAACAACCACCTCACAATATCCACCCTCCCACTACCTCCAGATTTGATGCTGGAATCGTGGCTGAAGATGGCTCTATAGGGCCACTCCCAGACCTTGCAAATGATGGTTGGGCCAATCCCAATCTCCATCACCATCCAAGACACACGCTATCTGGCACGTTTGGCGACCTATCTCCTCCACCAGGATTTGTCCTACTTCAGCCACCAACTATAGCTGTCCACTCTCCTCCAAGCCCAATACATGGGCATCTCAACAATCTGATGGGGTAACTCTGTCAAACGATGCCTTTTTTTTCCACTAATAGACCTGAACATTCCTCTTCCATCACGAACCTTCACCATGTGGCCACAGATAAACCAGCCCAATCCACACCACCAGCTCAGTCCACAGCCATGGACCAGCTAATCAAGGAGAAGAACCAAGCACTAGTGTACCTCAAAAAGTCCAACGCAGACCTAGAAAATATCTTGGAAAAGCTAAGAGTCCCAAAAACAACAATCATCCTCATGCAACAAGCCCAGGTGATTGATTTCAAAGAGCCGTTCGGAGAAATGCTAATTTTACTCTGCCCCAGAAAGCTAGTAAAATGCAAACCAAGTTCCCTCATCTCAAAGCTTAGGGAACTCGGAAGTAGCAACAAGCACTGTGTTAGAAAGAGTGAAATCGACCCTTGTGGGAAAGGGGAAGGGCCTCAAGAGGAAAGTCCCATCTCAAAATCCTTTACTGATGAAATTCATAATATGGAATGTGAGAGAAGCCAACAGTGAATTCCACAGACACTGCGCCTCCATGGTAAAGCTGCACAACCCTGCTGTTCTTGTTCTCCTTGAGACAAGAATGGTTGACCATACACTTGACTGCTGAGCTACAATTCACAACTCAATTCCAATCCCCTACGATTGGGCAATCTGGAGGAATAGTAGTCATGTGAAGGATGACCTAGTGAAGCTTAAAGAGGTCCGTACCACACCCCAGGGTGTGCATGTCATGGAGAAGGTAACCCCTGATGACCCTAATGGCTTTTCTCAGCTATTTATGCTAGTAGTCACTTAAATAATAGAATTAGATTATGGCAGTCCCTTGAGGACATGGCCTCTGTTTATAAAGGTAGCCGGCTTGTAGGAGGTGACTTCAATGAAGTCCTAACAGCCAGGGACAAATTTGGGGGCAACAACATTAACAATAATAGAAGAAATCATTTTTGGAGTTATTTGAAACAATGTAGACTAGTTGACCTAGGTTTCAAAGGCTCAAAGTATACTTGGTCTAATAAAATATACACTAACAAGCAAGACCTTATCCTAGAAAGGCTGAATAGGTGCTTTGCCACTGATGACTAGATTGAGTCATATCCGGAATTCAATGTTACCCACCTCCCGAGGACCCACTCTGACCACTGTCCTCTACTCCTAAACATAACTAGTCAACAGTATAGAGATCTTAGTAGACCTTTTAGGCTAGAGTCTATGTGGTGTGGCCAACCTGACTTTCCCTTCATTGTTCAAAATAGCTTCAGCTCTATAGAAGATTTGTAGGGGGACACCAACATTTTTATGGCCAATTTGACCACATGGAATAGGCTAGTCTTTGGCAACATATTCCATAAGATGAAACATATCTAGCAAGGCTGAATGGCATCTACCCTTTCAGCACCTTCCTTCAAAACTTAGAATCAAATCTCCAAGCTGAATTCTCAACTATCCTTAAAACTGAAGAGGATTTTTGGAAGTTGAAATCCAGAGTCAGCTGGTTATGTGAAGGAGATACTAAAACTAGGTTCTTCTACACAACCACCCTCAACAGAAGAAGGAGAAATAGGATTCTTAGTTTAACAGATGAGGTAGGTAATTAGATCAAAGACCATAACCTCATCAAGGAGACTACCAGGGACTACTTTGAGAATCTCTTTACACATCCCATACCTCATCCACCTACAACAGATATTACAATGAGGGCAACCCTCTAGTCCTTACTGATAACATGAGGGTTTCCCTTGATCAACCCCTTAGGTACTCTGAAATCAAGAAAGTCATGAACTGTTTCAAGCCCTTTAAGGCACCTGGTCCTGATGGGCTGCATCCTTTCTTCTACCAAATATACTGGTACATCCTGCCTACCCATGTCAACCATTTTTGCCAGAAGGTATTTAACACCTCAACCTTGCCCCCTGAATTTAATAAGACCCTCATGTGTTTGATTCCGAAATGCCAGAATGCCACTATGCTTAAGAGTTTTAGACCTATTGGGTTGTGCAAAACTATGTCCTAGTTTATCACTAAAATCATAGTGAATAGGATCACGCCCTTCCTTCAGACCATTATTGGGCCATCACAAGCCAGTTTCCTCTCTAACAGAAGGGTTGCTGATAATGCCATAATTGTTTAGGAATACATCACCCATTTCCAAAAGATAAAATGGAAAAATGCCAACATGATCCTCAAGAGAGACTTAGAGAAAGCCGTTGACAGACTTGAGTGGTCTTTCATCAGGAACTCCCTTATGTTCTTCAAGCTCCCAATTAAATTGATCAATCTGATCCTCTTGTGCATCTTCACTAGCTCCATATCCATCCTGGTCAATGGGAGCCAAACTGAACCTTTCAACCCTACCATAGGTATCAGGCAGGTAAACCCCATCTACTCCTACCTATTCATTATTTGCACGCAGAGGCTCTAAAGGAATATTGACCAGGAAGTCCTGAGAGAGGACTAGCTTCCAATCACCATCAGAAGGAATGGCCCAAATATCTCTCACCTATTCTTTGCTGATGATCTCACTCTATTTGGTAAAGCCAATAAAAAGAGCTGTGAAGCCATCCTGGCCACCTTAGAGGAGTTTAATAGTCCATCCGGCCAATAATAAAAGTAAAACACATTTCTTCGCACAGATAATCCGATGGCCGAAAATAGAAATATAAAAACTCATTTTTCGATCCTCGTGCTATTCATTAATGCAACAGGCGTCGAAATTTTCTTAAAACTCCAACACATATCGTGCCACATTTCTTAGAGGGAGTATACCTTTTTACCAAAACAAATATTTATTTTGAATACCTCATAATAATCTTTTATGTTTATTATTTATATATAAGTTTGTAGTGCAGTAAATTTTATTATCTTAATTTTAAAAATTACTTAATTATTTAATTATAGTTGACTAACCAAATATTATAGTAGAAATTACACTATAATTATGTTATAATAAATCAATAAATTATTGTAATTATTATATTATATAATTTTTTGGATATCTACCTTAATAATTACACCACTAGATAATTATACATGGCTTCCAAAAAAACTTTAAAATTTGTAGTGAATATAAATATTTAGATGGATCATCAATGGGGAATAGGGTAGCCCATTGTGGCCTCTTCGATTTCCCATCTGCTATTTCCTTTTCCTATATAATAAAAATAATAGTTAGATATGAAAGAACTAACAAAATGATCTGTAACCTTATTGGAGATAAACAAATTGTAGTTTAAACTAGTCAAAGTTGTAAGCAGTAATTTTGTTTTTGACGAATAAAACTTCTTTAAAAAGAATTGGTAGATATTGTTTAGTCTAACTTTTAAGAAGCGAAGCCTTCAAAAAAATAACTTTTGGAAGCTTTTAGGTTACATCTTTTAGGGGTCATTTGGTATGAGAACAAAGTTATGCTTTTATTATAGTTCCGGGAGTTTGGAATTATAATTTTGAGATTAATAATCCTTGAATTATTTAATACTAGTATTTTGTTTGGTTCATTGAATTAAAAATAAGATATATGATGTATAATAAACAACATATAGTTGGTTTGAAAATGGATAAATTTAGATAAATTTTTGTTTTCATTTTTAACCTTAGTTATTTAGTCATTTAGTTATTTCTTTTTAGGAAGAGTGAATGCAGATTGGCAATGTTGACTCTTCCCTTAATAGGTCTACACAAAAAAATACGAAATAAATAAAAGATTAAGTAGTTTTATTTCTAGCGAATTGGAAGAGTATAGGAAATGCTTCTTCAAATGAAAATGGAGAGGGATGAGAAATTTCTCTATCTATAGATATCAAACACACATTACAGCACAAATAACTCGTGAAATATTTTAGAAGCAAAAATGAGTGCATTTTGACATTTTTAAAAGTTTGAAACTTTCTCCAGAATGATTTTTTATATATGTCTTCTGAATAACGATTTGTTTTTGAATAGTTATTTAAGTTACAAATGCTATTTCTTTTAATCCATTAGCCCTTAGGTTGTTTCTTATATGTTTTCAAATAATGTGGTTTGATCTTAAAAATATCTTTGCTTTCTTCAACTGAAATGCTTCAAACGGCATGGACAATTACACGTTGAGATCAAATAAAAAGAAAGAATTGAAGGGTAATATGACCAATTTTCTATTTTATCCCGGAATTATTAACACCAAAATTGTTATCCCCTTAATGTGTGTCATAGGATAATACCAATATTGTCGTATATATTTACCTTAGATTTTGTTAATACCTTCAATCAAACCTACAATAAATTTAATCCAATATTTTACTCTGGGATATCCCATCCAACCAAACAACCCCTTAACTTCTAACGTAGCAATTCCACGAAAGTCAAGTTGCTTTGCTAAACTAGCTCAAATTTACAGACGCCAAATTGATGTAATTATTTATTAATACATAAATTCCATTTGCTTTTTTGAGGGTTTTGGATTGGTGAGAGGTGATAGGGGTTGAGCGATTTATCAATTTTCTTAATGCTTCAGCATTTGTTATTGAAAGAAAAATGAAATCTAGAAAATACATTTGTCACTTTAAAATAAGTCTTCTTTCCACAAACTCATGAAAAAAAAAATCGAATTTGGAAAAACAATAGCATAAATAGAGACAATTAACAGTATTAAGGGAGCAATTATCATAAGAGAATAATTTTAAAGTCCTTCACTAAAATACATCCTGAGATATACATTGGTCAATGAAACAACAAAACACAAAAACATCGAAAATTGAAATTTTCTTTTAAAAAAGCAGACTATATACAAGTAGGAGTGCAGATCGGCACTCCCCGAGAATCAAATACCAAAAGCTCGATTCTTCAGAGTTCATAATACCAACACAAACTCAGATAATTAAGAAATCCAAACATCAGAAAATATAATTAATTATATATGAATAAAATGTAAGTAAATAATAAAAAAAAAAAAACCAGAAGAAGATTGATCTTGAAGTTAATTATGGATTTAATCACCTTTTCCAGCTTCGACTTCTAGTTAATTGATCTCTAACACCACCCACAACCCATGTCTCTTTTGCTATATCAGCTGATAATTTGTGGAAATCACTCCCACATCTCATTACCACTACGCTTTCATTTTTCCTCTTGTTTTCCATTTCTTCTAAAGCTGATTTTGCTTTCTTTTCTTCTTCAGTAATGCCCTCTTCCTCCTCCTCCTCTTCTTCTTCTTCTTCTTGTCTTTCTACAAGCCAGTTTTTTGGTGGAGCAGAACGACATCGCATGAGTAAAAGTGCATTAGGTGGTGGTGGACAATTAGGAACATCATTATTATCCTCATTTGAGTTATCTTTCTCTGTTTTCTGATTCTCATCTTGCAAAACCATGAACCATTTGGAAAATACAGTTCTTGAATTTTCTTCATTATCTTCTTCATCATTTATCTCTCTTCCTCCTACGTAATTTTCTTCTTCTTCCTCATCTTCCTCGTCTTCATCAGAAGTGATGTCATGAGCTGCTGTTGGAAATGAACCGAAACATCGAAACTCAAACCTTATATTACGAAGACAAGTCAAGAATTGCATTACATCTTTTTTTATTCCAATTGCTTCAATCCAATTCTTCTTTTGCGCCTTTCTGTTGTGTAGCTTCTCAATTTCTTCCATCACTGATTGCCAATTCTTGCATGAGCTCCCTGGCTTTGGCCTTACCTTTATCTGTCCTGCATACATAGGCGAATCTAGAATTTAATCTCTATGACGTAGAATATTAACTTATGATTTTGTAAACATCTATCTATGATCTAAATGAAAATTGTACGTTCAATACCTGCACAAGTGACTTTTGGTGACGTGGGCTCTGAAATTATCTCTGAATTCTTGGATTTAGACCAAAGAAGAGGACTAGATTGGGCTGCAACCCCACCAATTCTGGTGCTAATTTTCTTGAGGTCATGACTGTGGTTGCGTTTAATGGAATCTGAAGGTCTTACTGGGCTACATAATGGTTTTGGCATAAGGGATAAATGTGCTCTAGATGGAAAACACACTAAAAGATCCGCTGAGGGAGGTCCTTTCCCTTTTCTACTACTTCTCATGTTTTAGCTCTCTTTCTTTGTTTCTCTTCTTCTTCTACTTCTTGAATGCTGTTTTAAGTTTCTAAAATTCAGATCTTGAGGTTTGAACAACTGTAAGAAGAGTGAGTTTTTAAAAGAAAATAAGGAGGGGAGGCAAAGGCAGTTGGACAGCTTTGTTTACTTACTTTTTGTTGATGTGCTGCTCCCTTTTTACCATCCGTTGGATAGTTCATTTTTTCTAATTATCCTCCTTTATGCATTCTCTGTCAAATGGGGTCACAAGTGTGACCTTCCCTTTTCTTCTTTCTTAGCTAGCTTCAACTTTTTCTCCAACCCCTTTTGCCTAACAAACTAATTAAAATAAAGAAAGAAGCATAATATTATAAAAAAGGAAGAAAGAAAAGTAGCTCAAAGGGATAAAGAAAAGAAAAAGTTTAGATGCCCACGAGCTTTGTTTCACGATCCAATCATATCATCAACTTGTGAGACCATGCCAGCCAGCTTAGGCAAAGCTCGTGCTATGGAGCTATTGGCCACAAATTAAACCAACCAAATATATGCATATACCAAAGTCCCTTTGGTTAGAATAAGTCAATTTTTGACTTGGAGGAATATATTAGGAGATTAGCCATATTGCTAGAGATTTTTGAAGAAATAACATACTTTGTGCATTTCAATTTATGTGTAACACTGTTCTATATTTAGTATTAGTAACTCTTGAATTCCAATATTTCTATTTTATCCTTAATTAAACTCCCTTATAAGAATGGCATGAATATCATATTTTACACCACAAGATTGAAAGAGTATATTTGAATATTATGCAGATATTTTGTTTAAGACCACAAAATTTCGTTTTTTATTTATATTCTTATATTTCCTGTCTAGTCCACTAAGGACCGTTTGTCCAAAAAAAAAAAAAAAATTCGAATATTTTTTTCAAAAATGTGTTTGTCCATGAAATTTTGCATGTTTTTGAAAAAATTTTGAAAATAAATTTTTAAATTTTTTTCCACACTCACAAAACTGCAATTTGCAAGTGAAATGCATGTCCAAATGTAATTTCAAAGTTCAAATACTATTTTTCAACTTTAAGTCCAAATACTACTTTTTTCAAAAATTATAATTTCTATGTTCAAACGCCCACTAAGACACAGAATAAAATGGAGAAAGTACTTTCTCTTATTTCTCTATATGGATTTCATGTTTATTCCTACCTTTTTGTTTTCCTTTTGAAATTGTAGGCGTCCTGGAACAGAGAAGAGAGATAGACACCGAAAAATCAAGAAAATAGTACAAGCTATAAAGTAATCTATGAACATGTCATATTGATAAGAGAAATGCAATTGATAGGCACTACTCACTAGGACATCTTAGTCCTTGGCCCTTTTTGCCTAGTTATTACAACAATGCTCGGGGAGGCGTATCTTCTTAGTGACACTTTAGTAGTAACAGAACGAGCTTCTAAATTCTGACAAGTTGATGGTATTTAGAGTACTTTTGGACAAGGGTTTCATATCATAACATAGGCCAGAGTTTAGAAAATTATATAGACAAAAATAACAATTGTAATAACCTTCTATGCAAATGACTAAAGCAAAACATGAACTCGAGGGCATGGTGGACAATAATCACAATATCAATCGCCTTTATTAGGTCGCTTTGTACCTCTTGACTCTTGTGGTATGTCACACACTACAAATTAAAGAAGCCATTGATGGAATATGGAAATTTTCTTGTTTGAGGTTTGAAGTTTCGTTTATCACCAGCTTGTATGCTCCCGATTGTATGAGCTTATGCTGCATACTCACAACTCAACGCGGAAATACATGCTCGATTGATTGAGTTTAAATTCTATACACTAACAGTGTATTGTTGCACTATAAAATCGTCCAAAACATAACCGCAAGTAATCGTTCAAAATAAATAAAATAAACAACTGGGACAATCAAAACATATCTCATTCACATAACAAAAATTAAGACAAGCATATAGAGTTAGCAAGATGGTAAATTGTAAAGAGCAATACGAGCCAATAGATAGGATCTAGCTGATTCCCCAAACTTTAGCATATATATTTTTTTTAACGGTTGTTCTTTAATTAATAAATCGAAACAAGTGGACGTCATGGCGGAGCTAAGAAAGTTTCATTCTTTTTGCTATGCCGAAAAGCTATACTATCTTTTTGTGTTGAGATTTAAAAAAACATAGGGGCCAAGCAAAAAGATAGCCTAAAGTTGTGCCAAATATAATGCAGGACATAAAGTTTCCAAAGTGGGGAGTGGACTCAAGTGTATTTTATAAGCGAGAACATGTATGGTTGGCAGAAGATTTGTGTGGATATATATATACAAGTCATGAAGAAGTTGAGTCATGTAGAAGTGTTCCCACAGTTGGGCAGAAAGGAAAACCCCAAGATTCGTTCTATCTCATTATGACATGACTTACGAGGGAGCATTTCAAAGTGTATCATCTTTTAGAGCTTCTACTTTCTGTGAAAACTATGTGAGGACGAAATCATGTTAGAACTAATTCCGAAAGAATTTGAGCATTCAACCCAACACCTTATGGTAATGGGAGGAGTAGTCGAGGATCATTTAAATCCTTTTGGAGATTCTTACGCAACTAAAAGCACTCGGGGACATATGCATCTTGTTGCATGTGGTGTCACGGGATGCTGCTTCTTTATTTATTTTTATTAGATATGTATAAAAGGCAGTCTGGTGCACCAAGCTCTCGCTACGTGCAGGGTCGGCGGAAGGACAGAACTATAAGTGTCTATTGTACGCAACCTTACCCTGCATTTCTGTAAAAGGCTGTTTCCACGGCTCGAACCTGTGACCTCCTGGTCACATGGCAACAACTTACTAGATATGTATAAGAAAAATAAAAATATTGAAGATAAATATAAAAAAAGACACCGCTTATTATTTAATAATTTGTTCATTAATCCACTTCTTCAGATTATAATACTGCTTATAAAATTTCATGCGTACACCACTAAATGTCTTATAATGAGCTTAAGGGTGCACCAAAACTATATAGTACTTAATATTTACTTGTTCCTGTATGCCCAACTTGAATGAGCTAGTGATTCACCCAAGCTTCCCCTCTTTTTAAAATCTAGTTAAAGAATTCAACTTAAATCTTGATCATTTCGTCCTAATTTCTATATGTTTAACTATTTTGAACGAGCATCGAGTTTCAGTCATCAAAGTTATAAATAAACTTGCCCACGTATAGTTTATAGAGTTTTCGCTGCCATTACTAGTTCTATAGCCTTTTCTCTTGTTTTTTTTTTTTTTTTTTTTTTTTTTTTTTT
>MCJB01050772.1:10158-36417 GCA_002018475.1 Nicotiana obtusifolia | reverse complement strand
GGGGGGGGAATGAATAAACAAGATATTGCTGTAGTATAGTAGCATATAATAGTCACTTGGGTGGGACTTGAACTTAAAATTTAGTCAGACGGCGCTTGATATGTTTATAGAGCCATATTATAACATTTTCAACTACTTCTCAAGCACAAAATATTAATTAATTCCAAGAATTTAGTAGTCACGTTTATTTAGGTGAAAATTCACACAAGAAAATTGTAAACTCTAATACGCAAATTCTGAGCTAGATTTATTGTTGCTTAGATGACTCCCAATGAGTGCCTTAATAAGTATTCTCTCCGGTCCATAGTAACTGACTATTTTACCTTTGGCACACCTATTAAGGAAATCTAAACTCCTACATAAAAAAGATGTATTCACTAAAGATTAACCTTAATTAATTGTTACCTTGACACATTAGAATATGTAAATAAGGGCAAGTTACGGAAAGTTAAAATTAATTTCTTCTTGATTATGTAAAAAGATACTTTTTTTAGATCAAAATAAAAAAATAAAATGATCACTTATCGTGGACCGGAGAGAGTAATGCTTATTGAATATCTATTTATCCCCCACCCCAAAAAAATTATTTAAAATTCGGAACTTGTTGAATATGATAGCAAAAGAAGGATGGAAGATATGATTCATCATGATGCAACCCATTGATGACAAAGGATTATTCGAGTCTTATGGCCAAATTCCATTCATCATATTTCAACATTTATACTATGCTACTATTATTGATATGATTTTATATATTTTTAGAAAAAAAGGATAGCTTTCTGATGATTGATGGTTGATGATTGATGATCTTTAGCAGTTCTGCTAGTTTGGATGATTATTTTTACATTAATCAAATCTCTTGCTAATTCTAAGCAAATGAGTGCCTTTTTTGTGGTCCATCTCTTTCAAATGTAAGAGCCTATACGCCTATAACCACCTTTGTTCTTGAATTTCGCCTCGAATAGAATTGTTTCCGATGCTTGTAAAGTTCCAAACTTCAAACAAAAAAGAATATTGCAATTTCAAAAGTAGATAAATGTCCATCAATTTACTACCACTGAGGTTTGCAAAGTAATGTTTTCTATGATTGATTTGAAGTAGTATACTGTTTTTATAAGGAAAAAAGTATTAGATTTTGGTGAATTGGCGTGAATAGGAAATGGAAGAGACACCTTTTGAATTACATCTTTATTTCACCCTTTCATTATTTATAGATTTAGAGGTTTAGCCTTATTTTTCAGACATGAAAAATCTGAAAATGTATTGGTGAAAAAAGACATGACACGTGGGCTATCAACAAGCTGGCAAAGCATAATACATGGAATATCGATGTAAGGACAAGTGACGTTCTTAATTAGACAAGTTAAAGAATGCGAAAAAGGCACGGGAGAAACAGCCACAGAGTTTCGCTGAGGAAAAAATCGGACCTGACAGTTGTAAAAGGAGAAACAGGAACGAAATGAATAAAGGCTGTAAAGAAGGGAAAATACACGAACCTGTCATAAATAAGGAAGGAAAATCGGTACAGTTACAAGGAATCTTTAGTCATAAATATTTCCGTTACGATTGAATATGGTAACGGACAATCAATGCAATTAATACAATAAGTGAGCCCAAATTAAGTAAGGGAACAGTTATAATTGTACGCTCCCATATAAGAACTGAATTTCATTTGTAATGAAAAGTAACAACTGTTATTGAAATTCATACAATTATTCTTTGCTTTACTCTCAAAGCTCTAAGCCGTAATTTTGGGAGTGATTATTAATTCATTTCTTATATCTTTGCCAATTATTTTAATCTATTCTTCCAAATTGTTGTAAAAGTGAAGTAAATCTTGGTTATTAGTAACCCGATTTCTTCTGAATATTGACTTTGACCGAGAAATCTATTTTTGGGTTAAACAAATTGGTTCCATTAACGAGAATCTGATAATCTGTTCACTTTCCAATCTTTAACAATCAAATATGTCAACCGTTAACGACAACAACCGGCTGAACCAACAAGGTGCAACTCCACCACACAACACACCTACCGAATCCCCTCTGTAGCCCCGTGGAAGTTTGCCTGAAAGGTCCACTTCATGCGCTGATGATCAGCAGGGAAACGACCAAATCGTGGAGCAAGATGCTCTAAAGCAATAGATTGCGGAACGTGTGAACAGTGCGCTACAAGCTTTTGTCAGAGGATTACCTAATGCGGCGCAAACTCCTGCACCAGTTAATACAATGACTGGAGAACCTGCGTTCAAGACTTGATAATTCTAGAAGTAGAGAAAATCCTAATGAATCTCGTGATGGAGGATCAGGTAATCCAAATAATTCTAATTTACAAAGTTTAGTGCTAACTTTGCAGAAATAGTTGAAGGAACAGAACGATTGTATAGAGCAGATACCAGGCTCACCACCCGTAATCAAAAGGGTGGATATTGATAAGTATTCACAACAACCCTAGAAGCCAAGTGCGGCACCTTTACCAATTCCCCAAAAGTATAAAATGACAGATATCCCAAATATGATGGAACAACTGACCCTCGAGATATGTAATTGCGTTCACTACTAGCGTGAAAGGCAATGACTTAACCAAACAGGAAATCGAATCGGTTTTGATTAAAAAGTTTGATGAAACACTCACAAAGGGATCGTTAACGTGGTATTCTCTTTTACCTGAAGAGACTATTGATTCTTTTGTTGAGCTTACATTATTCGTTAACGTAGTAAAGCATATCATTTTCTGGTTCATAAATTAGAAAATCCACGACAGTCATATTAATACGGTAATCAAATTAGATAATGTTGAATTCTTTAAGAATATTTATCCATATAAAAAGAAATGTGAGTCGTCTAGTGAAATGTCTAAGCAACCTCGCGAAGAAGAAATGGAGAACACCTAATGAGGTGAATCCATAACGTAGTAAATGTCAAAGGACAACTACTTCCATTGGATCGGATTTTCTGACATTATTGTTGGAAAATAAGCTTCAAACTTTATAAGAAGTTATGTCTTCCTCGGAAAAAAACAGTCAATAGTGAGATAGAATCCATATTAAATAAACTTATTTGGGAGTTAGTTGATCTTATTCTAGGGAACAAACCATTGAGCTCCAAATGGATTTTCAAGCGGAAAAAATAAAAAATGATGGCATTATTGACATGTATAAGGCAAGACTTATTGTCAAAGGATACAGACGACGAGAAGGCCTTGACTATTTTAACACATACTCGTCGGTTATGAGTATTACGCACATAGGGATGTTAGTAGCATTGGCTACAATGTATGGTCTTGAAATCATCAAATGGATGCAAAGACAAAATAATATTGTCAAATAGTTTCAAAATTAATGAGGGTAAACAAATGTGTTTACGTTAAGAATACTTCAAATCATATAGTCATTATTTGATTATATGTGGATGATATGTTGATGAAATTTAAAATGTGGGGGCTTTTAGCTTATGCATGACAAAAGCCAATGTTAGACGTAATATCTAAATGATATAATTTTTAAACCCCACTAATCCTTAGTGGATATTTATATGATAGTCGATAAATTCATTACTTGTTCCGTCTTAGTGATGACTAGTGATGAAACTACAAATTCGGAAGTTGTTTACATGCCTTTCTAGAAATGATTTATTTTTTCTTGAACATTTATAATGTTTAGCTCTTTTATGAAAGGGTGTCACTTGGAAGGCTGTGACTTTTCATGAAAAGTGCGTTTGTACGTTTTGCATAAACATGAACGTTCATGAACGAATGTATGAATACGTTGGTCTATAATGAGGTGAACCAACCGATGAACATGACCAAAATCCATTGCAAGTTAAATTTGTTTCATGAATGAAGGTGCTACAATTTGTATATCATATAGACGTAGGAATAAATAACATACAAATGCTTGAAAATGTCGGAGTGATTGCGAAATGTGTCATATATTAAAAGTATGTGGCCACAACTGATGCCAATCTTTTCAGGTGTTGTTATAATATACTATTGCTATATTAAGTGTAGTCAATAATCTGATATGCAATAGAAATTCGAGAAGTATTATTCTACGACATAATGAATTTCGTATTGAACTATTATGAAAATAAATGAGTTTGGGATATTTAAAATATATCCATGAAGCTGCATTGCATTATAATAAGTATCATGCGATTATTGAGAGATGTAGTGATGCAATTTAGATCACCGAGTCAACCTAAACTAAATTCACAAGTGGATATATTTTTACAATCAGTGGAGGAGCAGTGTCTTGGAAATCGTCCAAACAAACATGCATTGCGGCTCTACAATGGAGGCTGAGTTTATAGCTTTAGACAAGGCCGGTGAAAAAGTTGAATAGCTCCGGAATTTCCTGAAGGAATTCCATCTTAGCCCAAAATATTAGCACATATATGTATACATTGTGACGGTTAAGCGGCAATAGGAAGGACTGGGAGTATTATGTATAACGAAAAATCTTGTCATATACGAAGAAGACAATATTATCGTTATACAACTACTCTTTAGGGGAATTATCTTAATTGACTACGTGAAGTCAAGTACTAATGAGTTGGATCGATTTACAAAAGGCCTAACTGGAGAGGTAATTGAAAGATTATCGAGGAGAATGAGACTATGACCGAGGACAAGTCATTGTGGCGGTAACTCTACCTAGAAGACTGGAGATCCCAAGATCTAGGTTCAAGGAGATCAAACAAAGTCATTAATGACGGTTCAATATTGATGAATAAAATTTCTTTTTGGTCTATTCTCGTGATAAGACAATATCAAGTACCAAGGATAAAACGTTAAGGCTTTTTAATGGTTTCTAAGTTTGATACGGTAGTGTATCTACAAGATAACACGTTTAGAAATCACCTACATAAGTCTGAAGTATTAGTCCCTTCAAGGAGAGTTCTGTAAGGCCAATTCTTTATGCACTTATGAAACCAGCAGTGTTCATAGCTGGATCGAACACAACAATGTGAACCAAAGACGGTTAAGGGTTGATTGTGTGACTTATGGTTGTCTAGGTATACACCAAAGCTCGACGATTCAAAGATATTAAATCTACCGATTGACCGAATATATCCGACATATGTTCACTACCGAAAGTTCAAAGGGAAACCTACTTATCCAGATGCGATTAATCCTTATTTGCGAATCACATAAGTTTTTTGCATATTTTTTTTAAACATATTGCTAATCCCCATTCATGTGGGGGATTATCAGATTTTGTGAATGGGCGTGAATGAAAAATCAAAAAGGCACCTTTTGAATTGCACCTCTTCATCCCACCCTTTCATTATTTATAAATTTAGAGGTTTAGCCTCATTTTTCAGATATGAAAAATTTGACTTGTCCCTTCTTTTCTACATTGTTGATTATTTTTCAATTAAACAAAGTCTCAAGTGTGATTTGCTGTGTTTGTTGAGTTTGCTGAAGTTCTGTAATTTCGATTGTCAGTATTACAGAATAATTTTTTTCGTTCTATTCTGGGAGAAAGTAATTCATAACCTTGGACAGCAATAAATGAATTAGATTCTTTAAGAATACACAAATAATTTATAGGCTCAAAAATAAATTTTTTATGTTTTATTTTATTGAACTAATATTTCTTTACTTCTCTTGATTTTCTGGTGAACAAAGACTACTAACAAAAAGAGCAATGTTTAAGAATATTTCGGTCAATTTTTAAGAATAGTTCACTGTGAGTTTATTTGGTACTTACTTATCCGGGGGAGAGGGGGGAAGAGAACATAAAATCAGAGCTTTAAAGTTAATTTCCTGAAACTAATAATACTCGGTTTGAATAGTAGCTTTGGAATAATAATGAAATTATTCTTGTGTTGCTTATAAATTACGTGTTCGAATCATGAAAACAACCATAAATATTTATATTAGGATAAATTGTCTACATCACGCCCCTTAGAGTGCGGTCCTTCTTCTGATCTTTGTGAACGCGACATATTGTGTGCATCGTTAATGCCCTTTCAATAATACTTAGTTTATTCAAAAATATGTTGATGTGCAGCCAAATTTTGTGTACATGCTTCTTTTGATAGCAGTAATAACACAGGGAAAGATTTTGTGTACTCTTAGCTACTTCATAATTCAAATAAAAAAGTTTTACTCAACCAGTAAATTGTACCAGCTGAATATTCTGCACAACAATATTTGCTCTACCATATATAATGCAATTCTTTTACCTCAACAAATACGTACTAATGTCTTTTGCCGCAATCGCAAACTGTAAAAACTTCCTCAGGATGATTTGCTTGTAAATACAAGATTCACCAAACCATAAAAAGATTAAATAATATGACTTTTCCCAAATACAAATAATTTTTTTGCGAATACGAATAGTTTCAATTTTCAAAGTTGTGGGGCAAGGGGGTGAGTTGCGGGAGGGTGGGGGGAGAACACCAGGGAGCCAGTTGATAACGTTTATGCCATCAACTTCAAAAATGTTGGGCCAGGGCTGAACCATATGGATCAGTTTCTTTATTTCTCGGATAAGGGTATTCAAATCGAATCGGAAAATCAGACCAAATCAGTAAATTAAATCAAATCGGTTAAAAATCTTGATTAGGTTTAATTTGATTGATTTGGTATTATGTGAAAAAATCCGAACCAAACCGACATATAAATATATAATTTTTTATATATACTTTTAAAACTTTATATAGAATTTTGTTTAAAGGTTGTCTAAAAATATTTGAGATCCTCCCGTAGGATGAGAGTAATATTTAATAGAACTATACAATATATTCATTTTTATTTACTTTAAATAATGAATTGTATCACTTTCTTATTAAATGTTATTAAAATGCGTCAATCATTTCTTTGTTGTTTCATATTCATATTTCAAGATTTCTTATTCATTTTCGAATTTATAGTAGTATTTCGATAATCTAAAATTACATAGAACATATCATTATGTAGGTGTCATTGATTTTTATGTTTAATTATTAAATTCGGTTAACCTTGAAAGAGTGCATCAACAAAAAATTAGTGTTAGACGACTACGAAAATAAACTATTATGTGTTACTAAAAAAAATTCTCCCATAAGAATACTTCAATAGATCATATGTTTGTTAATTTTTTTTTTATTTTTAGTAAATATATATTCACTTATCAAAACTTTATATATAACATTAATAAAGCAAGATTGAAATAATATTCATATTAAAAAAAGATCCGAAAAAGCCGAAAAATTTAACAAAACCGAACCGATCTAAATCAATATAATTGATTTAATTTGGTTTTGATAAAACCCCAACCAAAACGATTTATGTACACCCCTACTTGGAGGCATCAAAATGGTAAATCAACCATACTCCCTCCGGTCCATAATACGTGGCCATTTTACCTTTGGCACACCCATTAAGAAAATATGAACTCCTAGAGAAAAAAGATGTATTGGTTAAATTAACCTTAATTAATTGTTATCTAGACACATTGGAATATGTAAATAAGGACAAATTTTGGAAAAATAAAATTAATCCTTCTTGATTATGTAAATGAACACTTATTTTGGACCAAAATAAAAAGGTAAAATAATTACTTATTGTGGACCGGAGTCCGTACATTTTAGAAGCTTCACATTTAAAATAATTTTTTTTGGCAGTATACATTAGTAGGAGGAAAGGGAGGAGGGGTAAGCAAAGGACTGGTGATCAGTAGTACTGTACTAAACACTTTAGGATAATCAAAAAAAAAAAAGAAAAACACTTTAGGATAGAGTTACGAGTGAGCTTCCATTTAATTTTTGCACGTGAAACAAAATTTACATGAGCACTTCTTTTGGAATCGCATTTTTCTTTGGGAATCACCTAATTTGAAATTTGAAATTTGAAATTCTAAGTGAGATATCTATTTAATATTAAGCAAACAAAGACAGAACTTGAACCACACCTCACTTGGCTTAAGATAGGGGAAACAGGAAAAGAATGTAGAATTAACAACAACTAGCAAAAATTGTAAAGAAAAAAAAAATTAAAGACGCATAATTAGGATTTATAGACACCCTAATCCAGCGTTACAATGTAGAAAATAGAAAATGTGTTGTCAGTCTGCCAAGACTAGGAAGAAAGAGAGATTGTGTACAAAATGATATACTAAGCTCTAATTAGAAGAGATGTTAGTTAAAAACTAGATACATGGTAAAAAGTGGCCTACAATGTTAGACAGAGATTAATATAAGTATAATTTTGAGTTAGAACTTAGATACATATACCATTAAATTTTGTAAAATTAGCCCCCGATAGATCCAGGAATTTTTCTCGATATCCCATATGTAAAACAATATTACACTTAACCCAATCCAATGGAGGGTTTTCCCATATGACTATAACGTTATGCACATAGAGTTCTCAAGAACATGATAGCTAAATATGAATTTTTTAGCCACGGTAGCTGCAACTTGAATAATATTCAAAGGAAAAAAAGGGGAGGGGCAGAAATTAACAGGCTAGTCCATATACTTCTTCTTCAGAACTGTAACTATAAGGTGCATATTCCTATTGCCTTCAACTAATAACCAAGGGGAAAAGGGGGAAGGGGCAGATTTATGCTTCTAGTATATAATATATGGGAGGTTTAACATCTTACATTCATAGTTTGGAGATTGACGCCCAAATTCAGAGGTTTTATGTGCATCTATGTTTGTGTTTTCTTTTAACAAAAATAAACCTCATATAAGATACCAATTGAAGAAATATAGGAGACGAATTCCATCTAGTAGTTGACTTTGGCATGCAAGATTTTATATATCCAGGATGCAGGATATCAATGCACAGCATAGACTAGCATCACGTTGCAGAAAAGCATGTGGCTACTATTTTAATTTTCTAAGAATAAGCAGCTTATCGGTCTTGTATTTTCACTATGAGTTTTTATGTTGAATAGACAAAGCTAAAAATACGTCATAGGAGCAATAGCAACATATCTATGAGAAGTTTTTATATTTTTCCCATTTGTATTGTTTTACCTCTGTCTAATGCAAACATCGTTATAGGTGAACAACCGGCCGTTTGACTAGTTGGCCATTGATTATTCTCTTGTTCTTATTTATTCTTTTCTTAACATTTTTGGTATGCAAAGATGATTGGCTAACTTCTTCAACATTCACATCTAAGCTGCAGAGACCCAATACTGGGATAAGACATGCGAATAGAAAATAGATATTTCCGCAGTGACATTTTTAACCCAACAAAAAACATCTTTAAGCTGTCTGGTTAAGAAGTTGATAAAAAGTGCACCAAATTAAACAAACCTTATTCAACTTCGTAAAAAGGAAAAAAACCACTCATTGAAAGTAACAATCATTACCGCACCACTTCTATTATATATCCCCAGCAAGAGCAAGATGTTGATATGTAGGTTAAATTCTCAACTACTGAAAATAAATAAGCAAGTCAGGAATATCAATTACTATGATTGGTGAAAAAAATCATGTATTGCCCAAGCGCTTACTGTTTCAAAAAATAATTAAAATTGGTCGCCAACAAGTCAGAAGTCAGCACTGCAAAACAACCTTAATGGCCATTTGATAGGTGCCTAAAACATCTAGGTCAGTCCAATAACCTTTATAGATATACCACTTATTTTCTCAATTGGACTAATAAGTAATAACAATTACATTACCATTAACTACAATTCTTCCTGTTCCATAATCTGCAGATCTAAACCTCCGTCAATGTATGAAGTCTCCCAAGATGAGTTTAGATGTCCAGTTAGGAATTAGGCCGAAAAATACCCAGCTACAAGTCTACTAGTTGTGGATGAGCTCCATCACTTGGCTTGTGAAAAAGGGTCGTGAATAAGAGTGAGAACCAACAACAACAACGACGACGACCTAGTAAAATCCCATAAAGTGAGGTCTAGAGAGGGTAGTGTGTACGCAGACTTTACCCCTACCCCGATGGGGCAGAGAGGCTGTTTCCGATAGACCCTCTTCTCAAGAAGACGGAAATAAAACAAGAGACAATTCATCAGTATCGTCAACAAAAACCATAGAGATAGTAACAGCATCATAAAAACATAAAATAGATGACATGAAATAACAATTACCAGTAATTAAGGCCTGGGGCTATGAAAACAGAAAGGATAGTATGGACTCAACATTAACCACAAGCCGTCTAAGATCAACCCTATCAAACCCGCCTCACCCCCGGTATGAAGTAGAAAAATCTCGACTACCCCCTATCCTACAACCCTACAACCCAAATGCTCAACCTCCTTACCTTCCCTATCAAGAGTGAGAAGCAACACTCTGAAACTTCTTTATACAACAGCTGCAACTTGTTGATTATGTAATTGTTGCCTCGTTAAAACCTAGGTCAACTGTCATTCCAGGGAAACTATAAACGTCCAAAAACCAACAGAAGAATACAAGCTACAACAATTATCACACATGGCCATTAGACACAGCTAACTAAAGCTTTTGATCGGGCTGCTAACTATTCAGAAAAAATTTAATCAAAAACATAATTAAGGACTCTCATGCTTCAATTGTCATTTGGAAAGGCATTCATCAGGCCTTGCTCATACTCTATCACAGCATTACGGTGAATTCACTATGCCAATGGCAGTTGGCTCTGATAATTCCATATGCTATTTTGCAACATACTGCCAATAACTCAAAAAATCTGTAATGCATATTGCTATGGAACCTAAGTGGCTTTGGCCCTTAGCTAATAGGTTCCTCGAGGTACCAGGCCCTTCTGCCGAGGTTGTTCAGGTGACCAATCAATTGCATCCTTCAGCATAGAGGTATATCTTAAAATAGAGGTTTCCCTCCTCCTCTTCTTCCTCTTATGGGATTTCAGATAGTTGCCATTGCAGCCCTTTTTTACAGGCTATATTAGACGTAAAGTGTTCCGTTGGTACTTCTCAATCCCAAATAAGCTGGAATCAGCTAGATGACTTCTGTATTATCAAGTAAAAGTTAATCAAACCTACAAGTTGGAACACTCAGTATCTGCTCCACATACTTTTACCATCTAGCCAGCACAAATTCCATTCACAATATATTTCAATCAATTATTCCTCCATCCCAAATGAGTCGGGCATATGAATCCTCAATATACCTTTGAATGCAAATTAGGGGTTCAATAAGTAGGAAAAAGTATGAACATTGGTTTCTGAAGTCCTAATGAAAAGAGACTTGAGCTATCCCAATCTGATAGTCCATCATAACATGAAACGCTACACAATAAGATCAGACACTACAGGTAAAATGGTGTACGAATGCAATAAAAGAAGAGGGCAACATAGCTCAATGGAAATGGTAAGATCAAGTGATCCTCACACAAAGTTTCAGTTCAATTCTCACTGCCCTAATACCTAAAACCCCCAGAGTTTGGATTTCGATCATGACTCTAATAGAAGCAATAGAATCTTCTTTCTTACGCACGAAATGCCATGTCTAACCATAACTTGTACAAATAGCAACAGAGATATATTTACAAATGACAACAAAATTCTAGACGATCATCACATTGATTGAGAACAAGTTCTTACAGATACAGTGGGAACTAAAAGGAATTCATCTCCAGGATATAACTTCTACTCTTCAGCAACCTCTCCACGGCTTCTCCATACATTGCATCATCCCCAAATGCCCCTAAAGCCAATCCTACATCTCCATTTTGCTCCTCCACCTCACTCCTCTCACCATTACCCTGATTAATTGGCCGCACAACAACCAACGTTACTCCTATCATTTTCGTGCCATCAGAGAGTTCCATTCTAGCTTCATGCCTCATCCTCATTCGTACAGCTGGCACTGTTGTGCGATTGCTCCGCCACCAAACACCAACACCATTCCCACTGGTAGCATTATTCACCTCCGCTTCCTCGCCTTCGCCTTGGCTATCTCTACATTCTCTCAATCCTTTCTTATCCATCACTACTCTGCCTTCATCTTCTCTGTCTTTGATCACCAAATTCTCCAGCTCCTTGTGCTCGTTTACGACTTCCATCATCATGTAATGCCTTGCTGATGCTGCTATTAATGCGCTAATTGTCCAAACTACCCTCATTTTCAAACCTCCCCCAGCTCCTCCACCGCCTCCTCCTAACTCTGCCTCTCCTCCGCCACCTTCCCCACAGCGAAACCCTAAAATCACGCAGCTCTTTAGGGTTCTCCCAAACTCTGCCTTCCACTTAATCGTCGTGCCTTTCTCTAATCGAAGATCGCCAGACGGCAGCTCGATTTGGAGATTCCGGATCTTCTCAAACTCGCGCAGGATCTGGGCGGGTGAGTTTTGTGATCGGGTCGGGATTGGGAGAGGCTTGCTTGGGGAAACGAGATGGTGAAGGGATTTGATGATGGATCTGAGGAAAGCAATGAAGAAGGAATCATCGTCGTCGTCGGAATCGGTGGCGGAGATAACCCGGTCGACCCGGAGGAGGAGCGAATCGGCTTGAGGAACCAAAGAGTTGAACCTTTTGGAAACGGAGCGACATCGGATTAGGGTTTTGATGTCGGAGATTTGGTTGAAGATGAGGTTGATAAGCGGGTCGGGTATCCGATCGAACCCGTCAGAGTGATCCAATTCGAACTCCATAGCCGGCGTAAAATTATTTTCTTCTGAAGTGTTTTTTAAGAACTTAGGAGAAAGAGGAGTGGTTGAGTGTGTGGATATGAACGGGAAAAGACAGAGAATTGGGTATTGGGCTCGGAAAATCGAGCTTTTTGAGGGGAGCGTAGATTTTGACCGTTGACCTGAAATTAGCAGTGGGGCCCTAATGGGATTTTTCTTTTTGTTTTTTTAGCCTAATTGCCGGCTTTCGTCAGAAATTTAATAAAGGGCGCCGTGGTCTGTTTTTCGTGCTACCGGAACACGCTTTGCAAAACCCGTCACATTTTCCATTGAACTTTGAAAAGGCAAAGACGAAAAAGAGAAAAATAAAGGTAAATTTGTCTTTGAATCATTGGCACCATGTAATCATAATATAATATCTGTCCATGCGTATCAAACCACATTAATTTGTTACTCTGAAATGATAAACTGATAGATATACATATTAATTAATTATAAGTAAACACATATTGTGCATTTTTTGGATTGTAATAACAGGTCATGTTTCAAATTATAGTCTTTTAGGTTAACACAATTGTCTAATAGTTGTATTTATTGGATCTTATGATATGAAGTTATGGATAACTTGTCATTGTACTAACTATTGTTCAGAGTTTGATAGTTTAAATGGTCACTCAACTTTAAATAATTTGTCATCAAAGTTAAATAATTTTTTTTTGTCTTTCAAAAATTAATTAACTTTACGTAATTGACCATCAAAGTCATATAACTTTTTTTCGCCTTTCAATAATCACTCAACTTTACCTAGTTCACTTAAATGGTCTTTCTTTCTAGATTTTGTACTTTGCAGTGAGATTTAGTGACATGGAAAAAAATTAATTTTAACAAAAAATTATTAAAATATTAATTTAAAACTGTATACGGTCGAAATCGGGCTCGACTATTGCACGACCAATCAGGCCCGGAACGCGAAGGGTTGACGACCCGGACAGTAGTCTCATGAGTTACCGCTCCGTTTTTCCCATTTATGCCTTGTTATGCTTCGTTATGTCGTTTGGGATGTGTGTGCAAAATTTCATGTCATTTGGATATGGTTTGATTGGGTTTTGATCAAATTAGTAATTTAGAAGACTCGGAGATTCTTAGGCTTGAATCCGACGTGAATTTGGTGTTGAGGGGTTGTTTTGAGCGTTCCTAAGGTGGGAACAAGTTTGAATAATGTTATGGGATATGTTGGCATAATTGGTTGAGGTCCTAGTGGCCTCGGGTGAGTTTAGGGTGGTTGAATGGACTATTTTGTCCCTGAAAAGTTGCAGAAAAATCAGAAAGTTTGTAATTTTGTAAGAGAACAAAGAGGCATCGCAAAACAGGCTATGCTATCGCAAACCCTGTTTGCGAGCCGCAAACCACACACCCAGATAGCAAACCCAGATAGCTTTCTGGGCAAAGAATGACGTCAAGAATGCGATCAGGAATGCGGTCGCATTTCCACAATGCGGACCGCATATCCACCACACTGAGATCGCAGATCGAGACAGATTTTTGGGTAAGATCCATGTCAGAAATGCGGTTGCATTTTCAAAATGCGGACCGCATATCGTACATTGAAATCGCAGACCAAGACAGATTTCTGGACAAAAATCAACGTCAAAATGCGGTCAAAATGCGGTCTCATTTTTTACCTGACTGGTGCATTTTTGTTCCGATTTTTGACCCTGTATAAATAGAAACCAGTACCCATTGGCCATGTAAAAACCCACTATCGTACCATCTAGGAGAAAACACCTCCAAAACACCCTAAATCACAGCAAAATCAACATCAAAACTATATCCAAAGGAGACTTTCTTGGACAAATTCTTAAAGGAGGGGATTTTGGCCATCTTAAACATAATTGGAGCCATAGAACTCGGATTGAAGCGATTTTTGGAGGATTTTCAAGAAAAATATCGGGGTAAGTGTTCTTAACTCAACTTTGGTCAAATTACCCCGGTATATTGCTATATTTAGTAGTTAATTGGGATTTAAGTTGGAGAAATTGTGGAAAACCCTTAAGTTTAGATTTAAGATTTGGAGGTCGAACCAGTGTCAGAATTCAATAATTTCTGTATGGTTGAACTCGTTGGGAGATAAGGAACCCGTTGATGTGAAAACTTCTAAGCTTCGAGAAGTGGGCCCGGGGCTTGGGTTTTGTAAATTTCGGAATTTCTTAGAATTTTTTGATTTGTTTTGATTGGGCTTTGGTACTCCAGCATATTGTGACATATTAATTCTAATTTTTGATAGAATCGACGCGCGTGGAGGCCAATTCGAAGGGCAAAGGCATCACGGGCTAGGGATTTAGCTGGTTCGAGGTGAGTAGTGATTGTAAATGATGTTCTGAGGGTTTGAAACCCCGGATTTGCACATCGTAGTGCTATATTGAGGTGAGGCACGCGCTCGATGATGAGCGTGGGGTCGTTTACTACTGGGGATTGTGACTCGGTCCATCCCGATTGACGATTTTGCTACGCATTTGATTGAAACTTACTTGTTATTATCATGATTTGGGCTGATAGCCATATTTGGGCTTCGTGCCAATTATTTGAACCCTTCGTGGATCTTTATCACTGTTTCCTCACTATTTTTCACTTATTACTTGAACTCAGTCATGCTGTTTTCACTATTTTACGCCTCAGCCATTTTTACTCAGTTTTGAGACTTAAATAAAATTTTAATTATGTTTTTGGGCTGAGAACTATTGTTTTACTATGCCCGAGGGGTTTGTGATGATTTTTCTGACTGAGTGCGGCCGAGGGCCAGATGTGAGGTTTTACTGAGTGATATGAGGCCGAGGGCCTGAGATACTTTATGTGCCACGAGGTGGCTCGTGATTGATATGAGGCCGAGGGCCTGAGATACTTTATGTGCCACGAGGTGGCTTGTGACTGATATGAGGCCGAAGGCCCGAGATACTGTATATACGCCACGAGGTAGCTTGATTGATATGAGGCCGAGGGCCTAGATATATGCCACGTGATGGCTTGATATTGCGCTTGGGCCGTAAGGGGCCCCTCCCGGAGTCTGTACACCCCCAGTGAGCGCGGGTACCCATTGTGATGTGAATTATAGCCCGAGGGGCTGATATTGTACTATGTGGTAGCCCGAGGGGCTGATGTTGTTCCATGTGATAGCCCGAGGGGCTGATGTTGTTCTGAGATTTGAGCCCGAGGGGCTGGTACTGTTTTTATGATGTTGCCCGAGGGGCGGAGTTGTTGATATATATAGCCCGAGGGGCAATGTTTTACTTCACATGTTTTTACCTGTTGAAAAGAGATTTTACTTGATTTTTCACTGATTTACTGTTTACGAATGATGTTTTAATGCTTCATTATAGAATGCTTTGTGCTTTGTGTGTTTTCTTACTTTCAGTCGTTATTTATACAAGAAAACTACGCTTGTATTGTTTTCTTGTTAATTAACTGCTTAAAATGAGATTTTTTTTTGAATTGGCTGGCCTTGTCTTCTGGAGAGGCGCCATCACGACCGAGTTGGGGGTTAGGGTCATGACAATCGACCCCGAGTTTCATCGAACTAGAACACGAGGTCAGAATGTCCATCCTCAAGAATATTGAGCCCATGATCCCGGAATCGACTCTGACCCCAAATAAGCTCAAGGAAAAATTACCGGTGTAACCAACAGAAGACCTAAATAACAGAAGGTCGTAATATTCGTAACCGGTCGGATATTTCGGCGGGAATATGGGCACGTATCAGTAAAGGACCGACAAATCAGCAGACTAGAAGATTTTTATCTTTTATGGAATTGTACCTAAGGTAGAACTCCCTTACTATATAAAGGGGAGTCTGATTACTTGTAAAGGATTTTGTAACACGCATTCCAAAGCAATATATTGTTATTTCTAGTTCATATCTTGTCATTTTTCTCTGGTATAGATAAAGACACTTTTGGCTCTAGGGTGGCTAACCTTCCATGGTTAAGATTGTTCAACTTGTGTGGTTTGCATTTACATTCTCATTGTTTATTTCCATATTAATCTGATTTCTCATTTTGTATCAAGTTATATCATGTATTCTTAACCATGTACAGATTCAATTATTATCCGATTATATGGTAAACAGTTTGGTGCCACCGTGGGGCTAAGGGTAATATTGGTTGTTTGATATAAATCTCCATAACACACACTACTTTACGCTTGCTCTTTAAAGTGTCTCTGATTTCAGGATAAAACACAAAATGCCAAACTCTCAATCAGCACCCCTACATATTGACAACGAGTCAGGTCACCATGTTAAAAATAACAACATAGCGCTCAGTGAAGGAGTACCGCCCATTTATCCCATCGGAATTTCGATCGCGAATCCGATTGACGCTAATTCACATGTGGCTATCGACCCAAACTTGCCTACTGACCCCGAAAATAGCGTCTGAGCACGATCGGTAACTCGAAACACACAAAATATTAAAGGAGACGGGACCAATCTATGGGTGATCTTCGAAATGCTGCAGGCTCAACAAGCGGCAATGTCTCAGTTACAGAACCAAAGCCGTACACCGAGCAGGGTTGAGCCCGAACCATCCCAAGAAGTCACCCGCAGAGATGAACCAATCATAGAAAGGTCAAATGACCATGAATCGAGGGCTAACCCTGAGATCATAAAGATGCTCGAGGAGCACACAAAACGGATAGAATCAGGGGAGCAGAAAATCGAAGCTAATAGCAAAAAGGTGAAAACCTACAATTCCAGGGTAGACCAAATCCCAGGAGCACCTCCGATATTGAAAGACCTGGATTCCAAGAAGTTCGTGCAAAAACCTTTTCCTCCGAGCGTGGCTCTGAAGCCGATCCTCAAGAAAATTTGTATGCCCAAAATACCTAAGTACAATGGAACGACCAACCCAAATGAGCATGTAACCTATTATACATGTGCCATCAAAGAGAACGACTTGGAGGACGATGAGATCGAGTCTGTTCTGCTGAAATATTTGGAGAGTCTTGTCAAAGGGAGCTTTGATATGGTATCACAACTTACCTCCTAATTCTATTGACTCATTTCCTATGCTTGCAGATTCTTTCGTGAAAGCACACTCTGGTGCCATCAAGGTCGAGACCAGAAAATCGAACCTTTTCAAAGTAAAACAGAAGGATAACGAGATGCTCAGAGAGTTCGTGTCCCATTTTCAAATGGAACGAATGGATCTGCCACCGGTTGCTGATGATTGGGTTGTTTAGGCTTTCACTCACGGGCTCAATGTTCGAAGCTCGGTGGCTTAGCAGCAATTGAAACATAACCTGATTGAATATCTGGTCGTTACTTGGGCCAACGTGCATAACCGATATCAATCGAAGATCAAAGTGGAAGATGATCAACTCGGGGCCCCTTCGAGGTCTATTTATCCCGTCAGAACCCTCGACAGAGTCAAGAGAGACATCGATTGTGAACCGAGATCAAACAGGGATCGATATCAGCCATATAATGGAGGTCGAAGAAGGAGTGGGTCCGGACGGAACTCCATGAGAAATGAAAGGAGAATTGATCGAGGTCATAACAACAGGGAAATCATGACCAAAACAGCTTCAACAGGTCCATCGGGCCTAAAGAAGCACCGAGGCTATCGGAATACAACTTTAATGTCGATGCAGCCGCCATTGTATCAGCTATCGGGGGCATCAAGGATACCAAATGGCCACGACCCCTACAATCCGATCCAACCCTAAGGGATCCTAGATATGCAAATATCATGGCACTCAAGGTCATAGAACGGAAGATTGTCGACAGTTGTAGGAGGAAGTAGCTCGACTATTCAATAATGGGCATCTTCAAGAATTCTTAAGCGATCGAGCCAAAAATCATTTTAGGAACATGGATTCTAACAAACAGACAGAACAAGAGAATCCTCAACACGTCATTAACATGATCATCGGTGGGGTTGATATCCCACAGGGGCTGATGTTGAAATGCACCAAAGTGTCCATCACTTGGGAAAAATAAACTCGAGACTACATACCGGAAGGAACTTTATCTTTCAACGACGAGGATGCGGAAAGGATTGTACAGCCCCACAATGATGCACTGGTAATATCTGTACTCGTATATAAAATTCGAGTTAAACGTGTGTTAAAGTATCCAGGTAGCTCGGCCAACATCATTCGATCGAGAGTCATGGAGTAGCTCGGTCTACATGACCAAATCGTGCCTGCAGTCCGAGGTATAAACGGATTCAACATGGCATATGTAACCACTAAAGGTGAGATAATATTACCAGAAAACACCGCCTGGACCATACAGGCTGCTAAGTTTTATGTAACTGAAAGAGACATGAGGTACAACGCTCTATTCAGAAGGCCATGGATCCACAACATAAGGGTAGTACCCTCAACTCTACACCAAGTGTTAAAATTCCCAACATCGAATGGAATTAAAACGGTCTATGGAGAACAACCATCCACAAAAGAGATGTTTGCGGTCGAAGAGGTGATTCCAATATCCACACTTACAATGACAAAAGGGTCGAGTTTGATCACAAAGCCAAAAACCAAATAGCAATTACCGACACTAGCTACAACCCAACCAAAAGAATAGGGGACTGATGAAGATGCTGATTACGGGGTACCTAGGTCTTTTATAGCCCCTGATGATCCCGACGCCACCAAATTGACGTCGAGGAGCTGGAACAGGTCATATTGGTCAATCATCTACCCAATCGACAGGCATACCTGGGCACGGGGCTAAATCGCGAGCTTAGAAAAAGACTCATTCAGTTTCTTATGGCTAATATAGATTGTTTCGCTTAGTCCCACCTTGATATGACAGAGATCCCACCGGAGATAACCGCTCACAAGCTGAGCCTGGACCCGAACTTCCATCCGGTCAAGCAAAAGAGGAGACCCCAATCCGAGGTCAAACATGCTTTCACCAAGGACGAGGTATCTAAACTCCTTAGAATAGGGTCCATTCGGGAGGTTAAATACCCGGATTGGTTAGCAAATGTAGTAGTAGTCCCTAAGAAAAGGAACAAATTAAGAATGTGTATAGACTATTAAGAATTTGAACAAGGCATGTCCGAAGGATTCTTTTCCTTTGCCCAACATCGATCGAATAATCGATGCCACAGCCGGCCACGAGATCCTCAGTTTTCTCGATACCTACTCCGGGTACAACCAGATACAGATAAACCCGGGTGATCAGGAAAAAACCTTCTTCATCACTAAATATGGTACATACTGCTATAACATGATGCCATTCGATTTAAAGAACGCTGGTTCCACCTACCAATGCCTAGTAAATAGAATGTTCGAGGAACAAATAGAAAAATCAATGGAGGTTTACGTTGGCGACATGTTGGTTAAGTCCCTGCGAGCAGAGGACCATTTAATACATTTGCAAAAAACCTTTAGCATATTAAAGAAATACAATATGAAGCTGAACCCGGAGAAATGCGCGTTTGGAATTGGATCAGGTAAATTCCTCAGGTTCATGGTATCTAACCGAGCAATCGAGATTAACCCCGACAAAATCAAATCCATCAAAGACATCATGGTTGTGGACAACGTGAAAGGCCGTGCAAAGATTAACCGAGCACATAGCCACTCTGGGCGATTCATTTTGGGGTCATACAATAAGAGCCACCGATTTTTCGCACTATTAAAGAAGAAGAATAACTTCTTATGGACCCCGGAATGCCAACGAGCTTTGGAGGAACTCAAACGGTACTTAACGACCCTGCTGCTGCTTCACACACCGAAGGCAGACGAGCAACTGTACTTGTACTTGGCGGTTTCGAAGATAGCGGTAAGTGGAGTCCTAGTCCAGGAAGAGCAAGGTACGCAATTTCTAATTTACTATGTTAGCAGGACCCTAGGTGAGGCTGAAACTAGGTACTCTCACCTAGAAAAACGGCCGCTCGCTTTGCTAAGCGCCTCTAGGAAGCTAAAACCATACTTCCAGTGTCACCCCATATGTGTTGTAACTACTTACCCGTTGAGGAGCGTTATGCATAAGCCCGAGCTCTCAGGCCGGTTAGCTAATTGGGTCGTGGAAATAAGTGGGTACGACAATGAATACCGATCCGGACCGCCACTAAGTGTCAAATCTTGGCAAACTTTGTGGCTGACTTTACGCCGGCACTAATACCCGAGGTCGAAAGAGAGTTATGAATTAACTCAGGGACTTCCACGGGAATCTAGACCTCTTTACGGATGGCGCCTCAAACGCAAAAGGGTCCGAACTTGGCATCGTATTGAAGCCACCAACAGACAATGTAGTTAGACAATCTATTAAGACTGTGAAATTGACTAACAACGAGGCCGAATATGAGGCCATGATTACAGGCCTTGAACTAGCCAAAAGCCTGGGGGCATAAGTGATCGAAGCCAAGTGTGATTCCTCCTTGTGGTAAACCAAGTTAATGGAGCGTTCGAGGTCAGAGAAGAACGAATGCAAAGATACTTAGAGAAGTTGCAGAAAACATTACATCGGTTCAAAGAATGGACTTTGCAACATGTACCTCGAGATCAAAACAGTGAGGCCGATGCCCTCGCTAACTTAGGGTCATCAGCCGAAGATGACGAGTTCAATTCAGGGGCAGTCATACAACTTATGAGATTGGTGGTGGAAGAAGGCCATGCCGAGATCAACTCGACGAGCCTAACTTAGGACTGGAGGAATAAATATGTAGAATATCTCAGGACCAGAAAACTACTCTCTGATCCAAAAGAATCGAGGGCCCTACGTACAAAGGCAGCCCAGTTTAGCTTGTCTGAAGACGAAATTTTCTTCAGAAGAACATTCGATGGCCCACTTGCAATATGTCTAGGGTCAGGGGATACAAAGTACGTTTTGAAGGAAATCCACAAAGGTACCTGTGGAAATCATTCGGGCGCCAAATTGCTAGTTCGAAAAATAATCAGAGTCGGTTACCACTGGATCGACATGGAAAAAAATGCAAAGGATTTTGTTCGAAAATGTGATGGATACCAAAGACACGCTCTGATGATTCATCAACCCCGAGAGTTGTTGCATTCGATTTTGTCACCATGACCGTTCATGAAGTGAGGAATGGATATCGTCGGCCCTCTTCCATGGGCACCTAGTAAGGCTCAATTTATATTGTTTATGACTGACTACATTTCTAAATGGGTGGAAGACCAGGCGTACGAGAAATTTAGGGAGAAGGAATTCATCGATTTCATTTGGGACCACATCATATGCCGGTTCAGAATGCTGGCCGAAATCGTATGCGATAGTGAGAAATAATTCATCGGCAGCAAAGTAATCAAATTTCTTGAAGATCACAAGATCAAAAGGATCCTATCAACACCCTACCACCCTAGTGGGAACGGACAAGCTGAATCTACCAACAAAACTATACTCCAAAACTTTAAAAAGAGGTTAACCGAAGCTAAAGAAAAATGGAAGTAAATCCTAATCGAAGTCCTATGGGCATATCGTACGATCTCGAAGTCTAGTACCAGGGCCACCCCATTTTCATTGGTTTACGACGCCGAAGATCTAATACCGGTTGAAGTCGGAGAACCATGTATCAGATTCAAATATACAAGAAAGAAACTGAACAACGAGGCCATGAGTACAGGCCTGTTGCTATTAGATGAAAGGCGCAAAGCCGCCCTTGTCCAGTTGGCCGCCCAAAAATAGCGGATCGAAAGGTATTACAATCGAAGGGCCAACCTTTGACACTTCAATACTGGGGACTTAGTACTAAGGAAAGTCACACTGAGCACCTGAAACTCGAACGAAGGAAAATTAGGACCGAATTGGGAAGGACCGTACCAAATTATCAAGATCACCGGAAAAGGATCCTACAAACTTGGAACAATGAACAACGAGCAATTACCTAACAACTGGAATATAACTCACTTAAAACGATATTATTGCTAAGATACGGCCCTATTCTTTCTCACGATACGACGTTTTAGGTCTGAAAGCACGCGTTGCACTCTTTTTCTCTTGAATCGATTTTGTCCCAAATAGGTTTTCCGACAAGGTTTTTAACGAGGCAACAAGTATATCGCACTAACTTATAATTGAAGGCTGGCTATGAACCGGTGACAATGATCACAACATCATTCGAGGCCTCGCTTCGATCAGCCCCGAACACTAGGGGGCATTACCCTCGAATATCGACTTTAGCAAGAAAGAAACTTCGTAATTGAAGGGTCTCGATCGATATGATTTGTTGTAAGGGCCAAACGGTCAAATGAACCATGCCCGCATAGATTTCTCAAGCCTCGCACAAAGCATGTATACATGTATAACTATTATGCACAAGAATAAAAAGAAGTCTCTTTCTTACGCAGAACCATCTTGTCCTTTAAAAAATTTTCTTGCATTTATCAAGGAATTTCTTACATCCGATCCCTTAAAGGTATCAAGCCCAAGGGTCATCTTAATCTGAGTTTGAACAATCACTCTCACTCGGGGACTGTTGTACGAAAACAAATTCGGATGGTCCGAGTTTTCATACCTCGGGGGCATAAGACCTATTAGGCAACGCCTCAAATTTTAAAAGTCTTGACCACCCCCACTCGCGGATTGTTATCTAGGAAAGCCCAGATAAGTCGGCGTAGCAAGCCCACCGGGCAACACCCGAACTAAAAAGGATACTACCATATTAACGCGGCTCGGAGACGTCCGAGACTCGTAACAAAAACAAGGCCTTCAAAAAATTTTCATAACCGGTTCTAAAGGCTACCCTTGGCAAACTAAAATCTAAACTACTTCAGGAAAATATTTTCGGTAATACCGAATCCCCACGATGCCTTAAAAAAAAATATATTAAAGGCAAGGTTTGTTCGAACCTCCGACGTAACCTAACTTTTTCATACTAAGGCATTTCAATCTTTGCGAATACAAATAATAAAGCAAAGGGAAACTTCAAAAGCTATGAAAGGGAAAAAGCCTTATATATACATATTAAAAATTCTTTTTACAAGGGCCAAATAGCCTCGATGTAAACTTTTACAGAGGCCGAACAACCTCATCAAAAAGATGATACAAAAAGCAGAAGACAAAAACATCTAAAAGGATCCTAAGTGGCCTAGTCTTTCTCAGGGTCCGCATCATCACCTTTGGGGTCTCCGCCACCCTCGTACTCACCCCAATCTTCAGACTCCTCAGAATCTTCCTCCTCGTGATAGGCCAGCTTCCTAGCCGCCGCTTCAAGCACCTTGGCATCCTTGATCTCAGCTGATAAATCAAAACCCCGAGTGTAAACTTCTTCGAGGGCCTCCCTTCGGGATTGCCACTTCATATGCTCAACCATATTTTTTACAAGGTCTTGAGCCTCCTCGACATCGGCCTTGTGCTGGGCCACCCTTTCATCAGCTTCGGCTTTGACCACGACGACCTCTGACTTGGCCGCCTCAAGCTTCTTGGCCAGATTTCTTGATCAAAGACAGTCGAATTCAGCTGAGACTGGAGCCCCTCGACCTTTTTGGCCTGCACCAAGGCCTTTTCCTTTGCAGCCCGAAGCTAGACCTCCCCTGAAGTCAATTGTGCCCAGGCAGTCTCATTTTCCGAGGCCAAGCAGTCCATGTTTCTTTACTATTCTTCAGCCTTGGCCTTTACCACATCCACCTCCACCTGGAGTTGCTCGATCTGATCAAATTTCTTTTGAACCTACGGGTTTGGACCATTAGCCACCGTGTCTGACTCATCGTCACTAACTTCAAATACTCTTCTTACCTACTCCACTAGGTCGGCATGCTCCTTCCGAGCCGCCTCTTGCTCAGCCTGGAGTTTCTTACTAACAAGTTTGTATGCTTCCCTCTTCTCAATGAGCCCTCGAGTCTCGGCCTCATGTTGGTTTAACTTTTCCGTATATCGGAGAAAAGTCTCAAGATGAAGCACCAAGGCCTATAAGCACAAAAAAATAAGTTAGGATTGTTTGCGACTTAATCTAAGTACATAATAAAGGTCGACAAGAGGCATTCAAAGTACCCGATTTAGCGCCAATTGTGCTTTGTTGAATAGGCAGCACACGTCCACCTCATTCATTTTGGTTTGATCCTCTTCGTTCACCAAACACCGAAGGTAACTAGCAACCCCTACGGGGGCAGAAAGGACCCGGGCATCCTCCGGAATAGACATAATGACCGACCGCTTCCGATCAGGACTCGCACTCGGAGTTGAGAACCAGCGACTAGTTTCGAACTAGTGGAAGGCCCGATGATCCCCAAAGACGGACTCTTTCTTGGCACCGGTAAGTCACCCAAACTGGTGATGTCCTCCATGGTGAAGGAGAGTACACCGTCAAAAAAGTTGTGAAAGGGATCTGCCGCCCCCTGGGGCCCTTCGTTGAGGTGACCTTTCAGCGTCTAAGCCTCGTTGATCATGGAGTCAATAAACGAAGGCGACAGAGAGAGATCTACCACTCCAAGTTTGTCCTTCGGGGCATTGTCCTCTACCCAAGAAGCACCGGTCTCGGTCTCCTTGTCGGCCTCCCTAACTTTAGGCAAAACGGCCTCGCCCATCTCTGGTTCGGAGGCCTCGGCCACTGCCTCTTCATCGGCCCCTCTAATTCGGTGCGACTCGGTGTCGCCTCTCTCTGGTTCAGGGGCCCCTCGTCCCTCGAACTGCGACCGCACGCGTGCCACCAGTTCAGAGTTTTCTTCTTCTTCTTCTTCAGACCTATCCCTCAACTGGTGGAGTGAGTCCGATGGAGCTCTCGAGCGCTAGTACTTTCTTTAGATTTGCGCACCAGCCTCCTCCACGATTTTTTCTTCTCTATGTTCGAAGAGCTCGGAGCCCTTTTTCTCTTCTTCTCCTCGCCCTATCTCGGAGCCGGGGACTCGGAGGGGAAATCCTTGTCACCAGATAGAAGCCTTATTGTAACATCCTTGGGAAGACTTGCAAAGAAAAAATAAATGAGTGAGGGCTCAGCAACACGGAGGAAACCTAAGTGTTGTCCACTCAAGAGCAGAACCTCACCGTGAGAACGAGCCTCCCACCGGCCTTTCGAAAGCTCGCGTCATGCGCGCTCGAAATATGGTTTCTGCGACATAATGCCCTCGACCCACTCCTTGAGTCGAGGAACTGTATCCGGCATCCGAGCAATAGCTGCACCCCCATAAAACATCCATGAGAAGGGAAGAAAAGGAAAAGCGATGAACAAAATCTCGAAAGCAAGATTATACTTATGTGTCATATTCCACTTCTCAAGAAATGGCACATGCTCGACCGGGATCAAATCCGAGGTCTTCACTCAGACAAAGCGGCCTAACCAGCCCCGATCCCGGTCTTCGTAGATGCTCGAGAATGGGGCCTTACTGGCCCGCCGAGCAAGCGTGATTAGTCCCCCTCAATAAATTCGGGACTATATAATCACATGAGATAGTCGAGGGTGAAGGGATACCCCTCGATCTTGCTTACAGAAAAATGAAGGAGAATTACTATCCTCCAAAAATAAGGGTGGATTTGACCAAGGGCCACCTCGTACCTCCACAGAAGGCAATGATGACTGGGTCAGCATGAAGGGATAAGTGTAAACACTTAAAAATCGCTCCACGTAGGTAGTAATGGCTTCCTCAGGCTTGGGGACCACTACGTGCTTATTAGCCCAGTTGCAATCTTTCTTGACCTCGGAAAGGACGTCCTCGGTGATTGAGCAAATATATCTCGAGACCGGCTCACACCGATCAGGAACTGAGGAGGGCTTATCGGTCTTGAAATCAGCACCGGTCGGGCATCCCCCCTCCCCCCCCCCC
>MCJB01050771.1:35385-50260 GCA_002018475.1 Nicotiana obtusifolia | reverse complement strand
TAGTTGATTGATTTAGCGTGGTTTGAGGTAAATGACTTGTCTAACCTTGTGTGGTAGAAATTCCCCTTAGGATTTGGTATTGTTGTGATAATTGTGATATGTGGTGTCCATGTATGCAAGGTGACGAGTGCGCACACTAGCTAAATGTTGAAATTCCGGTTTTAGTTACATAGTTTCCTTTTCATGCCTTATTTGAGTTACTTTAGCAGGTTACAGTCCTCATGTTTAGCCTAACTTCACATGTCTACTTGCCTTTTATCTTATTTTCCATTTGTACTACATGTTTAGTTGAATTAATTGCTTTTTTAATTCTGTATTCATTATTTAACTGTGAAATTCTTTACTTGAAATTGCTATCCTTGAAATATCTTACTGTTGAGTTGTAAAGGCCGTGGTTTCTACTGAGGCAAGGTATAATTTGTGAAATGTCATTTACTTAGTTGTTATGTTTGTTATTCGTGTTATTGTTGAGGTGATTGTTTGGGTGTGTACACGAGGTTTCTGCCGTGCTGTTGTTATTGTTTGCACGAGGTCTCTGCCGTGCTGTTGTTGCTATTTGCACGAGGTTTCTGCCGTGCCGTTGTTATTATTGATACGCATGCGGTGGTATAAGGTCTGGGTGTTGTGACGCCTGCAGTGAATTAAGGTGGGCTTGATACGCGTGGCTAGTCGGGGAACTACTTGAAGCCATGTGGTATGATAAGGTGAGCTAAAATGCGGGGGTGCTATTTCGGGAAAATATTTTCAAAACTAAATGTAAAAACCCTCTGCGGTGATATAAGGAAATATTTTGAGTTACTTCTATGATTTGGGGGTACGAGGCAGTACCTCGGGAGTGCCCCTACTGATCTTTTCTCTATTTGCTGTATTTGTTTAGTTGCTGTTTCCTTAACATGTAAAATCCTTGTCTTCCTTTCGTGTTGTATTGATTGCCTTTATTCCGTGTTGTTCATTTTCCATAAATTCTTTATTGTTTCACTTCCTTTGTCATTATCATTATATCATTATGTCTTCTGTCTTATTTCTTATTATCTCTAGTAGGGCCTTGACCTGACCTCGTCACTACTCGACCGAGGTTAGGCTTGGCATTACTGGGTACCCTTGTGGTGTACTCATACTACGCTTTTGAACATGGTTTTGTGCAAATCCAGGTATATTTTATCAGTACCGGCACTAGCGCGTTGAGCTTGCTTTCGGAGACTTCAAGGTACACCTGCCCGCATCCGCAGGCCTCGGAGTCCCGTTCTACCCTGTTCTTCCTTATTTCTTTATATTGTTATTGACAGTGATGTATAGGTTTGTCCGGCACTGTATCTAGAGCTTGTGACTTATATTTCACTAGATTTTAGGGAGTTGTACGCATTGTCTTTATAGATTCTATTTATGAAATTGTTGGAGTTTTGAGATTCTAAGTTTATTTAATGTTTTCGCATATTGTTAGGCTTCCCTAGTCTTAGAAACTAGGTGCTGTCACGACATGCTACGAAGGGAATTTGGAGTCGTGACAAGTTGGTATCAGAGCTCCAGGTTCATAGGTGTTATGAGTCACAAGAAAGTTTAGTAGAGTCTCGCGGATTGGTATGGAGACATATGTACTTATCTTCAGAAGGCTATGGAACTGTTAGGAAAACCTTCACTTCTTTGATTTCTTAACATGCGAAATTGTTGACTTCAGAATTCTAAATTTTTATCTTTCTATTCTCTCACAGATGGTGAGGACACGTACATTCGGATCATATGACTAGACACCTATGTCCCCTGCTAGAGCTGCGGGAGGCTAGGACCAGTGCAGGGGTAGAGGCCGAGGACGTCCACTCGGTGCAGCCAAAGCACCTGCACGAGCTGCTACAGAGGAGCCACCAGTAGCTCCAGTTGGAGGGCAGGCACCTGAGACGCCTGTTACTGCACCAGCACTCTAGGAGACTCTCGCACAGTTTCTGAGCATGTTCGGCACTTTAGCTTAGGCAGAGTTGATCCCACTTGCTCCTGCCACATCTCCGCTCGGGGGATGAGCACAGACTCCCGCCGCTCGTACCCAAGAGCAAGAGGGTCCAGGTTGACCAGGTCCTAGAGGTCATACCAGTGCAGTCAGTCGCCCTAGTTCAGCCCCAGGTCAGGGCAGCAGTTTCTGAGGGGGAGCAGCTCAGGCTCGAGAGGTACAAGAAGTACCACCCTCCTACTTTCAGCGGCTTGGCTTCAGCGGAAGCCTAGGGTTTTCTTGAGGAGTGCCACTATATCCTTCGTACTATGGGTATTGTGGAGTCTAGTGGGGAGTTGCTTTCACTATGTTCCAGCTTAAGGGAGCGGCTTATCAGTGGTGGCAAGCATATGAGCGGCTTATCAGTCAGGGCAGCAGTTTCTGAGGGGGAGCAGCTCAGGCTCGAGAGGTACAAGAAGTACCACCCTCCTACTTTCAGCGGCTTGGCTTCAGCGGAAGCCTAGGGTTTTCTTGAGGAGTGCCACTATATCCTTCGTACTATGGGTATTGTGGAGTCTAGTGTGGAGTTGCTTTCACTATGTTCCAGCTTAAGGGAGCGGCTTATCAGTGGTGGCAAGCATATGAGCGGCTTATCAGTCAGGGCAGCAGTTTCTGAGGGGGAGCAGCTCAGGCTCGAGAGGTACAAGAAGTACCACCCTCCTACTTTCAGCGGCTTGGCTTCAGCGGAAGCCTAGGGTTTTCTTGAGGAGTGCCACTATATCCTTCGTACTATGGGTATTGTGGAGTCTAGTGGGGAGTTGCTTTCACTATGTTCCAGCTTAAGGGAGCGGCTTATCAGTGGTGGCAAGCATATGAGTTGGGTAGTCTGGCCGAGACAACTTCACTCACTTGGACTCAGTTCTCAGATACGTTCCTGAGGGAGTTTGTTCCCAAGAGTCTCAGAGATGCATGGCACGCTGAGTTAAAGCAGTTACGCCAGGGTTTTACGACCATATTGGAGTATGCGGTCCAGTTAAGTGATTCGGCTAGGCATGAACCAGCCTTGGTTGCTACCGTTAGAGAGCGAGTCAGTCAATTTATCGAGGGGCTCAACCTCTGTATCAGATTTATCATGGCCTGAGAGTTGGAGATGGACATCGCATACCAGCAGGTAGTTGGGATCTCTATGAGATTGGAGGGTGTGTAGACTGAGGAGAGAGAGGAGAGGGAGGCCAAGAGGCCTCGAGATTCTGGCACATACAATGGTATCCGTGCCCCAATTGCAGCTCGTCATGGTAGGGTCTATGTGAGTCACCTTGTTCATTTAGCACTTCTAGCCTCCAGCGGTATTCCTGCCACTCCTAGGCCTCAAGGTCCCTATTATGCACCACTATTGTCTAGTGCACCTCCTGCACGGAGTGCTTTCAGTGGTCAGTCCATCCGATCAGGCCCGAGCCAGCCACATCAGCCACGTCCTCCGAGAGCTTGTTTTGAATGTGGTGACACTCGTCATATGGTGAGGGATTGCCCCAGACTCAGGAGCGGTGCACCTCCATCGATTACTCAGGCTCCGCATATTCCACCGGGTCATCAAGTTTCTCAGTCCATGGTCGCCGCACCAATTTCCACTCCACCTGCACAAAGCCGGGCTAGATATTATGCTCTTCCTGCTAGGACGGAGGTAGTTGCATCCGACTCAGTCATCACATGTATTGTCCCTGTCTGTCATATAGTGCATCAGTCTTATTTGATCCAGGCTATACTTATTCGTATGTGTCATCTTATTTTGCTCCATGTTTTGGTTTATCCCATGATTCTTTGAGTTCTCCTGTCTATGTGTCCACACCAGTGGGAGATTCTATTATTGTTGGCCATGTGTATCGGCCATGTTTAGTTGTTCTTGGTGGTTTTGAGACCAGAGATAATCTATTGTTGCTTAGTATGGTAGATTTTGATATTATCTTGGGCATGGACTGGTTGTCATCTTATCATGCTGTTCTAGATTGTCACGCCAAGACCGCGACGCTGACTATGCCAGGATTACCACGAATAGAGTGGAGAGGTACTTTATATTATGTTCCTAGCAAGGTTATCTCATTTTTAAAAGGCTCAGCGTATGGGAGAAGGGGTATAATGCTTACCTAGCTTTCGTGAGGGATGTTAGTGTTGATAGTGCTACCGTGGATTCAGTTCTGGTAGTGAGGGATTATCCAAATGTATTTTTGGCGAATATTCCGGGCATACTGCCCGACAGGGATGTTGATTTTGGCATTGATTTGTTACCGGGCACTCAACCCATTTCTATTCCACCCTATCATAGGGCCCCAACAGAGTTGAAAGAATTAAAAGAGTAGTTGCAAGAGTTGCTTGATAAGGGCTTCATTCGGCCCAGTGTGTCTCCATGGGGTGCTCCAGTCTTATTTGTAAAGAAGAATGATGGTTCTATACGTATGTGTATCGATTATCACCACTTGAACAAGGTTACAGTGAAGAACACGTATCCATTGCCACGTATTGATGACCTATTTGATAAGCTACAGGGCGACAGAGTGTTCTCCAAGATTGAATTGCATTCAAGCTATCATCAATTGAAGATTCGGGAGCCAGATATCCTGAAGACTACCTTCAGGACTCGATATGGACATTACGAGTTCCTTGTGATGTCTTTCGGGCTGACCAATGCCCTATCATCATTCATACACTTAATGAATATTGTAGTTCAGCTCTATCTTGACTCATTCGTCATTGTGTTTATTGACGACATTCTGGTGTACTCCCAGAGCCGAGAGGAACATGAGAAATACTTGAGGACCGTGCTCGAGACCTTACGAGAAAAGAAGTTATATGCAAAATTTTCAAAGTGTGAATTCTGGCTTGATTCGGTAGCATTTCTGGGTCATGTAGTGTCGAGTGAGGGGATCAAGGTAGATCTGAAGAAGATTAAAGCAGTGCAGAGTTGGCCCAGACCGTCTTCAGCTATGGAGATCCGGAGTTTTCTTGGTTTGGCAGGGTATTACCACCGATTTATTGAGGGTTTCTTGTCTATTGCGGCACCTATGACTAGACTGACCCAGAAGGATGCTCCGTTCAAGTGGACTGAGGAGTGTGAGAAAAGCCTTCAAAAGCTCAAGACACCTTTGACCACAATCCTAGTGTTGGTGTTTCCTTCGGGTTCAAGGTCTTATACTATGATGCATCGCGTATTGGTCTCGGCGTGGTGTTGATGCAGGATGCTAGGGTGATTGCCTAAACGTCTAGAAAATTGAAGGTGTATGAGAAGAACTATCTTATCCACAACCTCGAGTTAGCAACTATTATTCATGCCTTGAAGATCTGGCGGCACCATTTGTACGGTGTCCCTTATGAGGTCTACACCGACCACCGGAGTCTACAGCATCTGTTCAAACAGAAGGATCTTAACTTGAGGCAGCGGAGGTGGTTAGAGTTGCTTAAGGACTATAATATCACCATTCTATATCATCTCGGGAAGGCCAATGTGGTGGCCGATGCCTTGAGTCGCGAGGTGGAGAGTTTGGGAAGCTTAGCATATCTATCGGTAGCAGAGAGGCCATTAGCCTTGGATTTTCAGGCCTTGGCCAACCAGTTTGTTAGATTGGATGTTTCTAAGCCGAGCCGAATTTTGGCTTGTGTGGTTTCTCAGTCTTCTCTTTATGATCGTATCAGAGAGCGTCAGTATGATGACCCCCATCTGCTTGTCCTCAAGGACACGGTTCAGCACGGCATTGCCAAGGAGGTCACTATTGGAGATGACAATGTATTACGGATGCAAGGCAGGCTATGTGTGCTCAATGTGGATGGCTTGGTAGAGTTGATTCTCCAGGAGGCTCACAGTTCGCCGTACTCTATTCATCCGGGTGCTGCCAAGATGTATCAGGACTTGAGACAGCACTATTGGTGGAGGAGAATGAAGAAGGACATAGTGTAGTATGCATCTTGGTGCCTAAACTGTCTGCAGGTGAAGTATGGGCATTAGTGGCCAGGTGGATTGCTTCAGAAGTTAGAGGTTCCATAGTGGAAATGGGAGCGGATTACTATGGATTTTGTTGTTGGGCTCCCACGAACTAAGAGGAAGTTCGATGCAGTTTGGGTGCTTGTGGATAGATTGACCAAGTCAGCTCATTTCATTCCAGTGGTGACTACTTATTCTTCAAAGTAGCCGGCTCAGGTTTATATTCGCGAGATTGTCAGGCTTTATGGTGTGCCGGCATCTATCATCTCTAACCGGGGTACATAGTTTACATTGCAATTCTGGAGGGTCGTACAGCATGAGTTGGGCACGCGAGTGGAGTTGAGTACTGCATTTCACCCTCAGACGGACGGACAGTCTAAGCGCACTATTCAGATGTGCTTCGTTCATGTGTGATAGAATTTAGGGGTTTTGGGATCAGTTCTTGCCGCTTGCAGAGTTTGCCTGCAACAACAGCTACCAGTCGAGCATTTAGATGGACCCGTATAAGGCTTTGTATGGTAGACGGTGCCGGTCTCTGGTGGGTTGGTTTGAACTGGACGAGGCTAGGTTATTAGGTACAAACTTGGTTTAGGATGCTTTGGAAAAGGTTAAATTGATTCAGGATCGACTTCGTACAGCCCAATCCAGACAGAAGAGTTCTGCGGATCGGAAGGTTCGCGACGCTGCATTCATGTTTGGGGAGCGGGTCTTGCTCCAGGTTTCGCCCATGAAGGGTGTTATGAGGTTCGGAAAGAAGGGAAAGATGAGCCCTAGATATATCAGGCCTTTTGAGATTCTTGAGAGGGTTGGAGAGGTGGCCTACAGACTTGTACTAGCACCAAGTCTAGCTGCACTTCATCCAGTGTCCATGTTTCTATGCTCCGGAAGTATGGCGGTGATCCATCTCATGTGTTAGACTTCAGCTCTGTCTAGTTGGACAAGGATTTGTCTTATGTTGAGGAGCCGGTGGCCATTTTGGATAGGCAGGATCGAAAGTTGAGGTCGAAGAACCTTGTTTCAGTGAAGGTCCAATGGAGGGGTCAGCCAGTCGAGGAGGCGACTTGGGAGACCATGCATGATATGCGCAGGCGTTATCCTCATCTTCTCACCACTTCAGGTATGTCCCTATACTCGTTCGAGGACGACTATTTTTTTAAGAGGGGGAGGATGTAACGATTCGGCTGGTCGTTTTGAGTATTTTATCCCCCAACCCCTAATTTATGTTTCCTCTATGTTATATTGTGGTTACGTGACTCGCCGGGGTGTTTAATTTTGGTTCTAGGAGAGTTTCGGAGTGCAATGGGACACATACTCCCTAAGTTGGAAGGTTAAATTGTAGGTGTTGACCATAGTTTGACTTGTGTGAAGACGACTCCAGAATGGAGTTTTGATGGTTCCGATAGCTCCGTATGGTGATTTTGGTCTTAAAGAGCGTTTCCGGATGTTGATTTGGAGGTACATAGGTCGTTCGGCGTAGTTTAGCGAAAGTTGGAAATTGGAGGAATTTGGGAAAGTTTGATCGGGAGTTGACTTCATTGATATCGGGGTCAGTTTCTACAAGTTTGAATGGGTTCGTAGTGTCGTTTATGACTTGTGTGCAAAATTTAGTATCAATCGGAGTTGTTTTGGTATGAATCGGCATGGGTTTCAGAATTCGGAAGTTCATAGTTCATAGGCTTGAATTTGGGTTGCAATTCGTTGAATTCATGTTGTTTGATATGGTTTTTAGCCTCGAGTAGGTCCGTTACGTGTTTGGAACTTCTTGGTATATTCGGACGGGGTCCCGGGGGCCCCGAGTGTGAATCAGATGGAAATTGGATCATTTTTGGACTTAGTGATTTGCTGAAGTGATGGGCTGGTTCTGGTGTCTTCGCACCTGCAGAGGAATTGCCCGCAGGTGCGGGTAGCTTAGCTGGGATCGCAGGTACGATCAGTTGTCCGCAGAAGCTGACTCTCGGATGCGAAGGCTTCCTTCGCAGAAGCAGAACTTGGGGAAACAGCTTAAGGCTTGATCGCAAATGCTATCGTTTCTCCGTAAAATCGGGCTCGCTGATGCGAGCTCTTATCCGCAGAAGTGGAACCCCTGGACTTAAGCTTGGACCGCACTTGCGATGCTTTTTCTGCAGGTGCGGTTTAACTGGGTAGAAAAGTGAATTTTCGAGGGTTTTGCTTCATTTTTCATTTTGGCATCTCGGCTTGAGGCGAAATTTTGAGGGTTGTTCAAAGGAATTGTTGGGGAAAGGATTCTTGACTCGTTTTTGATTAATTCCTATGAATCTACTATTAATTACATCTTCTAATTAGTGTTCTGGAGTTTGAAATTTGGAAAAAATGGTAGAAACTTCTTAGGCTAAATTTTTGGGAAAGGCAAAAGAAGAACGGATTTGGATAATTCTTGTATGGTTGGACTCGATATCGAATGGGTGTTCGGATTTTATAATTTTGGTCGTGTTCCGAGACGCAGGTCGGGGTCAACTTTTTAGGGCGATTTTTCAAATCATTTCTAAGATCATAATTTTATTATTTAAATTAGTTTTCTATAGTTATATTTATAGTATGAGATTCTTTTGGCTAGATATCGAGCCGTTTGGAGTTGGAAAATCGAGGGAAAGGCCTTCTAGGTTATTGATTTGACGTGGTTTGAGGTAAATGACCTGTCTAACCTTGTGTGGGGGAAATTCCCCTTAGGATTTGGTATTATTTTGAAAATTGTGATATGTGGAGTCCATGTATGCAAGGTGATGAGTGCGTACACTAGCTAAATGTTGAAATTCCGGTTTTAGTTACGTAGTTTCCTTTTCATGCCTTACTTGAGTTACTTTAGCAGGTTACAGTCCTCATGTTTAGCCTAACTTCACATGTCTACTTGTCTTTTCTCTTATTTTCCATTTGTACTACATGTTTAGTTGAATTAATTGTTTTCTTAATTCCGTATTCATTATTTAACTGTGAAATTCTTTACTTGAAATTGCTATCCTTGAAATATCTTGCTGTTGAGTTGCAAAGGCCGTGGTTTCTACTGAGGCAAGGTATAAGTTGTGAAATGTCATTTTACTTAGTTGTTATATTTGTAATTCGTGTTATTGTTGAGGTGATTGTTTGGTTGTTTGCACGAGGTTTCTGCCGTGTTGTTGTTATTGTTTGCACGAGGTTTCTACCGTGCTGTTGTTGCTATTTGCACGAGGTTTCTGTCGTGCCGTTGTTATTATTAATACGCATGTGGTGGTATAAGGTCTGGGTGTTGAAATGCATGCGGTAAGATAAGGTAGGCTTGATACGCGTGGCTAGTAGGGGAACTACTAGAAGCCATGCGGTATGATAAGGTGGGATAAAATGCGGGGTGCTATTTCGGGAAAAGATTTTCAAAACTAAATGTAAAGGCCCCCACGTTGATATAAGGAAAGATTGTAAGTTACTTTTATGATTTGGGACTATAAGGCGGTACCTCGGGAGTGTCCCTGTTGATCTTTTCTCTATTTGCTGTATTTGTTTGGTTGTTGTTTCCTTAACATGTAAAATCCTTGTCTTCCTTTTGTGTTGTATTGATTGCCTTTATTCCGTGTTGTTAACATTCCGTAGATTCTTTATTGTTTCCCTTCCTTTGTCATTATCATTATATCATTGTGTCTTCTGTATTATTTCTTAGTATCTCTAGTAGGGCCTTGACCTAACCTCGTCACTACTCTACTGAGGTTAGGCTTGGCACGTACTGGGTATCGTTGTGGTGTACTCATACTACGCTTGTGCACATGTTTTTGTGCAGATCCAGGTACATTTTATCAGTACCAGCACTAGCGCGTTGAGTTTACTTTCGGAGACTTCAAGGTACACCTGTTCGCGTCCGCAGGTCTCGGAGTCCCCTTCTACCCTGTTTTTCCTTATTTCTTTATACTATTATAGACAATGATGTATAGGGTTGTCCAGCACTGTATCTAGAGCTTGTGACTTATATTTCACCAGATTTTGGGGAGTTGTACGCATTGTGTTTATAGATTATATTTATGAAATTATTAGAGTTTTGAGATTCTAAGTTCTATTTAATGTTTCCGCATATTGTTAGGCTTACCTAGTCTTAGAGACTAGGTGCCGTTACGACATCCTACGGAGGGAATTTGGGGTCGTGACACTAGCCGTGAAAAAGCTCCTCGAAGCATGGCTAACTAATACGCTAGTGTGCGTGCTAAATAAGCCCACTCCATGTACAACTACAGAGACTGCAAAAACCTTTACAGTACAACGAGCAGACGAACAGGTTGACCAACCAGACACTCCTACACTAGGTATAACTCGCAATATTACTAACAATGCAGATGACATCGCCCTCTCTGCTGTTCTAAGGAGAATGGAAGAAACGGAAATGAAAACAAAGCACTCAGGGATCAAATGAAAGAACACCCAGGAGCGAGTTGACAAGATACTGGGCACCCCTAAGCTATTGCCAAAAAAGGACGTCGGCAGGTTCGTAGAGCAGTCGTAGAGGGAAGGAGCATCCCCGCATGCCATACCAAAGACCTTCAAGATGCCACCATACCTCAGGATATACGACGAAAGGACTGATCCCGAAGACCTTGTGACCGATTATGCCACCGCCGTGAAAGGCAACGACCTCACCAAGGAACAAGTGTCTTCTATTTTGCTAAAGAAATTTGGTGAAACTCTTACAGGAGGGGCATTAACATGGTACTCACAGCTACCAGCCCGCTCCATAGAAACCTTTGAGGAAATGGCTGATAAGTTCATAATGGCACGTGTCGGAGACAAGAAAGCCGAGGTAAGAGTAAATGATATATTCGCCATCAAGAAGTCCACAGGAGAGGGACTGAGGGACTTCCTCGCTCGATTTAACAGGGTGAGGATGACCCTACCAAATGTTTCTGACGGGATGCCGGTCGCGGTTTTTCAAAACGGATTGAGCAGAGATGGTTCGAGAGAGACTAGAAACTGCTGAGCCAATTTATGAAATACCCTCCAACCACTTGGGAAGAGATACATAATGCTTACAGTGCCGAAGTCTGAGTAGATGAGGATGACCTCAACGGACCGACTCATCGGCTCATCTCGATACAAGCTGAGTCCAAGAAAGAACGAAAAGAAAATGTCAGGAGAGATCACTCGGTCTCACGACCCAACAGGGATCGACACCATCCATACACCAGGACCACCACCCCACCTTCCCTCCGCTATGAAGAAGGCCCATTCAAGGCAAGAACGGGGACTCACCGGAAGAAAAGAGGTATGCCCCTTTATTATCAGCTCACAACTTTTGTGTATCATCTACAGAGATACTCTATTCTCTAGAGAAACTCGGAACAAAGGTGTAGTGGCCGCCAAAGATGAGGTCCGATCCGAGCACCCGAAAATCAGACGCCCTCTGTGTGTTCCACCAGGAGCGCGGACACAAAATAGAAGATTGCATTGCCCCTAGGCAAGAGGTTGTAAACATATTGCGGAAGAGACACCTCAAAGAGTTGCTGAGCGACAAGGGGAGAAATAACTTCGCTAGAGGACATGAACACTAAGGTTCGCCAAAGCCTCCATCACCAGCTCGTACTATAACATGATCATCATTGGTAGTGACGACGCCTTCATCAACGGCGTCAAATTCACCACCACTCACAAACTCAAACAATCTATCACCTACGAACAATATGACAAACTCGAAGAAAGTATCATCTTCAATGAGTCAGATGTTGACTGTTTGACTTTCCCTCACAATGATGCTCTCGTCATTACTTTGTGCATTTTAGTTACTGATGCCAAACGTATCATGGTAGACGATGAAAGTGGATCATGCATTATCCATCCCCGAGTCCTTTGCCAAATGAGACTCGAGGACAAGATAGTACCATGCTGTATCACACTAATCGATTTTAATGATGAAGTTGAGCGTACATCGGAAGAAACTACACTCCTCGTCTTGGCCGGTGGTGTAACGCTGGAGACGACGTTCTACATCGTGGACCAGACCACTGCTACAATGCCATAGTAGGACGACCATGGATACATCCCATGAGATCCGTCCCCTCCAGCTTGTACCAAGTAAATTAAATTTCCAACACCTTGGGGAATATTCAGCATACGGGGAGAACAACGCACGTCCCGGGAATGCTATTGCATCGCCTTAGATGGAATGACAACTCAGTAAAAAAAAGACAAGGAGCAAAGAGGCATAACAATCAACAGGGCCGAGGTCGACACAAGAAGAAATCAGGGACGTCATCATGGATCCCGAAATGGTCGAAGCCGCAGACTCGACTGTAGATACCTAGACCCCATTCAATTAAACCCAATCAGTAGCAAAAAGGCCTACATCGGCTGCAAACTCTGAGTACTAGGTAAATTTAGTAAATTCGTAATAACTAATGTAGACTTGTTTTCCTTCAGCCATGCAGATATATCAGGCATCCCCAAAGAGATTGCCATACATAAATTAAACGCCGACCGGTCTTACCCCCTAATAAGGCAGGTCAGACGTAAATTCAATCACGCCATCAACAATATCGTCCATGAAAAGGTGCAGAAACTTTTAGAAAATGGCTCCATTAGGGAGTTGAAGTACCACAAATGGATCGCCAACGTAGTGATGGTTAAAAAGAAAAATGGGAAGTGGTAGATGTGCGTGGATTTCACGGACTTGAACAAAGCATGCCCGAAGGACTCATTCCCGTTAACACACATCGATCAACTTATCGACGCAACGGATGGTCATGAGTTGTTGAGTTTCTTGGACATGTACTCAGGCTACAACCAGATACTTGTGGAAGAAGAAGACCAGGAGAAAACCACGTTCATCACCCCCAAGGAACATATTGTTATGGGGTCATGTCGTTTGGGCTGAAGAACGCAAGGGCTATCTATCAAAGATTGGTCACAAAAATGTTTAAATATTAGCTCGGCAAGACCATGGAAGTATACAGTAGAGGAACATATCGACCATTTGAAGGAAGCTTTCGACATACTAAGACGGTACGGAATGAAACTAAACCCGGAGAAATGCGCGTTTGGCGTAGCTTCTGGGAAGTTCTTGGGCTTCTTAGTGTCACAATGGGGGATCGAGGTCAACCCAGACCAAATCAAAGTTATCGAAGGGATACCGAAGCTCCTGACTACCAAGAAGCAAGTCCAAAGGTTGACTGGTCGAATCGCCAGCTTATCGAGATTCATCTCGCGATCGTCTGACAGATGTCACAAATTTTTTGGTGGGCTCAAAAAGGACAACGGCCTCGAGTTGACACCCGAGTGCGTACAAGCTCTGTGATAACTAAAGGCGTATCTGTCATCACCACCTCTATTTTCAAAGCCCGAACCTGAGGAACATCTCCTCATCTATCTTGCCGTCTCTGAAGTAGCAGTAAGTGTAGTACTGATCCGAAAAAGCAAAGGTACACAATATTTCATCTGTTACGTTGGCAAAACACACGATGATGCCAAGACAAGGTACCTGCACCTCAAGAAACTAGCCTGGGCACTGGTCATAGCTTCACGAAAGTTTAAACTATATTTCCAATGCCACCCTATCTCGGTCGTTACCACCTTTCCCCTAAAAGGCATTTTGCATAAACCCGAAGTATCGGGGAGGCTAGCTAAATGGGCCATCAAGCTAAGCGAGCATGATATCACATATTAGTCTCAAACAGCAATAAAGTTGCAAGTGCTCGCCGACTTCGTCGCAAACTTCAATGCAAAGATAATGTTTGAAGTCAAGAAGGAAGCCATCCAAGCTTCCCTCCAATCACAAGACCTCTGGGTCCTATACACTGACGACGCATGTGAGCACGTGATTTTTACCGTACCCTTATTAAAAATCATTTGATAACTCTTAATTAATTATTAGTCATTTTAGGATTTTATTAGGTTCTTAATTACTTAATTGTTAATTAATTAATTCATGAAAAATACTCAAAAATATTGTGCATGGCATTTAGGATTTGTTTTACATTTTTAGGATTGAATTAGTAATTAGTTGTTTGATAAAATTGGAAAATCATAAAAATAGTGCATTTTTTACACTCTTTTAGTTTTAACGTTTAATTCATAGAATCTAGCATTATGGTAATTTTTATAAATATTTAATTTAGTTTAATGTCACATTTTAAATAAATTAAGATTTTAGTTGCTAAGTATTCTAGTTATTAAAATTAAAAAGAGAGTTTAAAATAAATAATTAAGGAGTATAAGTAAAAAGAGGGGAAATCGGATTGGGCTAGAATTAAACCAGCCCAAATCAATTAACCCAAATTAGACCCAATCCGGATAAACCAAAGAGGCCCAGTCCGTTTCCCTTTCCCCCTTTCAATCTGAACCGTTGATTTCAATGAGATCAACGGCTCATAACTCACCTTACCCTAGTATATAAATGTCCTAACTAAACCCTACCCCCCTTTTTTCACTTCCGCCCAAACGACCCCTTACCCTTCAAACCCTAGCCGCCCAACCTCGATCCCGTTGCCGTGGCCTTTTCCGACCATCATTTCCGGCCAGAACCCACCCATAATCACCCCCAAACTACCACCATCACTTTCCCCCATCTCAATCGACACCATCTTCCACCAAAAACCCCAAAAATCTGAGGTACTCGTGCAAAATCAGAAACGTAAAGATTAAAATCAAGACCGATTTTTTTTTTTGAACAAAATAAGTTTTAACCGTGTGTTCTTGACAAGAACACACGGTTTAAACTTTATTTTAGTCATAAAAATCATCAAGGATAAGAAGTCTCATCCGAGGTATTATTTCTCTTAAATCGATTCAGTTTCACTTCTTGTTTTCTTCTTTAAGTTTCATCTTCTACCTCCTTCTCCACTTTTTCTTTTCAATTTTCCGATTTGTTAGGGATTTACACAAATAGCCAGTTTTTGTTTATTATAGGCTAATCCGTAAAAGGGGCCAAGTTATTAAGTGGCTATTGTTTAAAAGGCTTACGGACAATTGCTAGAAAACTCTAGAAGGGGTTAATTAAAACAAAAAAAGACCTGGGGGGGGGGGGA
>MCJB01050771.1:8901-26871 GCA_002018475.1 Nicotiana obtusifolia | reverse complement strand
GCAATGATAGGAGAGAGATCTGAGCTGGTGTTTTTCTCAATTGTTCTTAAAGAAAATGAAGGGGCAAGACTATTCTATTATAGAACAATTGAGAAAAACACCAGCTCAGATCTCTCTCCTATCATTGCTGATACATTCAGAAGAGCACCGCAGGGTTCTAATGAAAATCTTGAATGAAGCACATGTTCTCAATCAAATCACAGTGAATCACCTAGAGAAGATAGCTGGTAAGATTTTTGAGTCAAACCGGATCACCTTCTCAGATGATGAACTTCCCATTGAGGGCACAGAGCACAACCGAGCTCTATATCTGACAGTAAAGTGTGAAGATGCGGTTGTTTCAAGGGTTTTGGTGGACAATGGGTCCAGTACAAATATTTGCCCGTTGTCTACCCTGCAAAAGCTGAAAATTAGTACTGAAAGGATCCGTTTGAACAGCGTGTGTGTCCGAGGCTTTGATGGAGGAGGCAAGGATTCTATTGGAGACATACTGCTTGAGTTATCAATAGGCCCAATTGAATTCACCATGGAATTCCAAGTGCTTGATATAGCCGTTTCCTACAATTTGTTGCTAGGAAGGCCTTGGATCCACGCAGCTAAAGTAGTCCCGTCTTCGTTGCATCAGATGGTGAAGTTCGAATGGGATAGACAAGAGATAATCGTGCATGGTGAGGAAGATCTGCCAGTCGAAAATGACACAATTGTGCCGTTCATTGAAGCTGATGATGATAACGGGCCTTGGGTATTTCAGACTTTTGAAACAGTGCCAGTCGCAAAGATTACCGAAGGTGAGCACATTTTGGGTCCCAGGTTAGCCGAAATGTTGAAAAATAGTTTTATACCGGGTAAGGGCCTTGGATCATCACTGCAGGGTTCTGTGCATCCAATATGCTCCAAAGGAAATTTTGGTACATTCGGTTTGGGATTCACGCCCAAAAATGAAGATATGAAAAGGTTCAGAAATTCAAAACAGAAAGTATGGTCTCTCCCCAAGCCCATCCCACACATCTCCAAATCTTTTGTCAAGCCAGGAGACGAAAGACCTCCGACTCCCTCAATCCTGAAACCTGTGGTCGATGTTGATGAAGAGTTAATCAGAAGGTTCAAAGGTTTGTTCGAAGAGGTCAATATGGTTGAGGTCGGTGAAGGTTCTAGCAGGGCGGATGTGCAGTTTGTTGGCCCGAACGTGAGGCTTAGCAACTGGGAAGTTACTCCTCTCCCCACCAAGAAGGAGTTTTGGTAGTTACTCCTCTCCGAACGTGAGGCTTAGCAACCCTGACATCTAGGTTTATGTCAGGGTTGTAATCCAAATTTCTTTTCTCAGTTTCGCTTATTGTAATTATCAAATCCTTCCATCATTTTATTTATGAAATTCAATTTCCCAGTTTCCTATTATTCTTAATAATGTTTTATTTTGTTCTTTTTGTACAGTTCTTTTTATGCCGGTTGCAGTGACATGACATGCATGAATAATTTTCAGCCGAGTCCTAAAAGCCAATCTAATTCTGAAATAATGATCCAAGAAGTATAATATGATGAGGAAATAGAATATGATGAAGAAGCAGCATTTGGGCAAATCAGTAAAGAGCTAAAACAATTTGAGGAAAAACCGAAACCTAACTTGAGCGAGACTGAAGCAATTAATTTTGGGGACCAGGATGATGTCAGGGAAACCAAAATAAGTGTGCACCTAGAACCTCGATTGAAGGAAGAAATAATCAAAATATTATTTGAATACAAAGATGTCTTTGCATGGTCGTACGATGAAATGCCGGGTTTGAGCACTGATCTGGTAGTCCATAAATTGCCAACTGATCCAACATTTCCTCCCGTCAAGCAAAAGTTGCGAAAATTTAAAACAGATATGAGTGTAAAGATCAAAGAAGAAATCACAAAGCAGCTTATCGCAAAGGTCATTCGGGTTACTCGATACCCCACTTGGCTAGCTAATGTCGTGCCAGTACCAAAGAAGGACGGTAAAACCAGGGTTTGTGTGGATTACCGTGATCTCAACAAAGCAAGCCCAAAGGATGATTTTCCATTGCCAAACATTCACATTCTGATTGACAATTGTGCTAAGCATGAAATTTGGTTCTTTTGTGGATTGCTATGCGGGATATCATCAGATTCTGATGGATGAGGAAGATGCAGAAAAGACAGCGTTCATCACACTATGGGGGACGTACTGTTATCGGGTAATGCCTTTTGGTTTGAAGAATGCTGGGGCAACTTATATGAGAGCAATGACCACCATCTTTCATGACATGATGCATAAAGAGATTGAAGTCTATGTGGAAGATGTAATCATAAAGTCAAAGAAGCAATATGATCATGTCAACGACTTGAGAAAGCTTTTCCAAAGGCTCCGCAGGTACAACCTTAAGCTCAATCCGGCAAAATGTGCATTTGGTGTCCCATCTGGGAAACTGCTAGGATTTGTGGTCAGCCGACGCGGTATTGAATTGGATCCATCAAAGATCAAAGCCATTCAAGAATTGCCACCGCCAAGGAACAAAACAGAGGTGATGAGCCTACTAGGAAGGTTAAATTACATCAGCAGGTTTATTGCTCAGCTCACAACAACTTGCGAGCCCATTTTCAAAATGCTGAAGAAGAATGCCGCAGTCAAGTGGACTGATGAGTGTCAGGAGGCATTTGATAAGATTAAAAGGTACTTGTCAAACCCGCCTGTGCTGGTCCCCCCAGAACCGGGAAAACCTTTGATTCTTTATTTGACGGTCTTGGAGAATTCTTTTGGTTGCGTATTGGGTCAACATGATATCACGGGAAAGAAGGAGCAGGCGATCTATTATCTTAGTAAGAAGTTAACTCCTTATGAGGTTAAGTACACCCTGCTTGAGAGGACATGTTGCACCTTGACTTGGGTGGCACAAAAGTTCAAGCATTACTTGTCCTCCCATACCACTTATCTCATCTCCCGCATGGATCCTCTGAAATACATTTTTCAGAAGCCTATGCCCACAGGAAGGCTTACAAAATGGCTGATTTTACTCACAGAGTTCGATATCATTTATGTGACTCGGACCGCGATGAAAGCCCAAGCTTTGGCCGACCATTTGGCCGAAAATCCGGTGGATGATGAATACGAGCCGTTAAAGACTTACTTTCCTGATGAAGAGGTTATGTCTATTGATGAGGTTGGCCATGAGGAAAAGCCTGGTTGGAGACTTTTCTTTGATGGAGATGCTAACATGACAGGAGGCGGAGTAGGGGATGTACTTATCTCTGAAACAGGGCAACATTACCCTGTAACAGCCCAGCTTAGATTCTATTGCACCAACAACATGGCAGAGTACGAGGCATGCATTCTGGGTCTGAGGTTAGCCATAGACATGGGAGTCCAAGAGATACTTGTTTTGGGAGATTCAGGTTTGCTGGTCCACCAGATTCAAGGAGAATGGGAGACTCGGGATTTAAAGCTCATACCTTATCGACAGTACTTGCATGACCTTTGTCAGCAATTCAGGTCAGTTGAGTTTAAGCATATTCCCAGGATTCATCATGAGATTGCTGATGCTTTGGCCACTCTAGTATCAATGTTACATCATCCAGACAAGGTTTATGTTAATCCCATACATATCCAAGTTCATGATCAACATGCCTATTGTAATGTGGTAGAGGAAGAAATTGATGGTGAACCTTGGTTCCATGATATCAAGGAATACATCAGGTCAGGAGTATATCCAACACATGCCACAGGTGACCAGAAGAGAACTATTCGACATCTGGCCGGTGGATTTTTCCTGAACTGAGAAATCTTATACAAGAGGACTCCGGATTTAGGATTGCTGAGGTGCGTAGATGCTAAAGAAGCTTTGATTATCATGATCGAAGTGCATTCGGGGGTTTGCGGTCCACATATGAATGGGCATGTATTGGCGAAGAAGATACTCCGAGCAGGTTATTATTGGCTCACCATGGAACGGGACTGTATCAGTTTTGTTCGCAAGTGTCATCAGTGCCAAGTACACGGTGATCTGATTCATTCTCCTCCATCTAAATTGCACACAATGTCTGCACCTTGGCCCTTTGTTGCTTGGGGCATGGATGTTATTGGGCCTATTGAGCCGGCAGCATCAAATGGGCATAAATTTATTTTGGTAGCCATTGATTACTTCACCAAATGGGTCGAAGCCATAAATTTCAAGTCTGTGACCAAGAAGGCAGTGGTGGATTTTGTTCATTCAAATATCATTTTCCAGTTCGGAATTCCCAAGGTGATTATCACAGACAATGCTGCTAATCTCAACAGTCACTTGATGAAAGAAGTATGCCAACAGTTCAAGATTATGCATCGGAATTCCACTCCGTACCGCCCCAAGGCAAATGGAGCTGTGGAGGCTGCTAACAAGAACATAAAGAAGATACTTCGTAAGATGGTCCAGGGTTCTCGGCAATGGCATGAAAAATTACCTTTTGCATTGCTGGGTTATCGCACTACTGTTCGCACCTCAGTGGGTGCAACTCCTTACCTGCTGGTGTATGGGACTGAGGCAGTTATACCTGCAGAAGTTGAAATTCCATCTCTGCAGATTATCACAAAAGCTGAAATTGATGATAATGAGTGGGTCAAGACCCGACTTGAGCAATTGAGTCTGATCGATGAGAAAAGGTTGGCCGCAGTATGTCATGGTCAATTGTATCAGAAAAGAATAGCCAGAGCATACAACAAAAAGGTGCGCCCTCGGAAATTCGAAGTTGGTCAGATGGTACTAAAACGTATCTTGCCTCACCAGGCGGAAGCCAAAGGCAAATTCGCCCCGAACTGGTATGGACCATTCATTGTGACCAGAGTTTTGCCAAATGGTGCTTTGTACTTAACAGATATAGAGGGCAAATGTGTAGATATGGCCATCAATTCTGATGTCGTTAAGAAATATTATATATGATTTCTTGCTTATCTTCAATTGTACTCGGCATGTTCAAAGGTGAAATGAAGAAGGTATTTTGTTCAGCTATCCAAACAATTTTATCATTCGTTACCCTTTTTGAGCCTTATTTATTTTTCGTTCGAATCCCTCTTTTGGAACCAATAGCAGAAATATGAAAATGAAGGAAAGAAAGAAAAGAAGAAGAAAAAAAAAAGAGAAAATGAAAAAGAAAAAGAGAAAAAGAAAATGAAAAAGAAAAGAAAAGAAAAAAAAAGAAAGAGGAAAAATGGAAAAAAAAAACAAACAACTTAAGGCTTGAACTACGTTCGACCTGATTCCTTTTTAAGGATACGTAGGCAACCTCATGGCTCGGTCTCATCAAAATAAAAATTTAAATTTCCCTAGACCCAAAAGAACTGGGCAGAAATTTGGATTCGTAAAAGATTTGATTCCAAAAGTTGTAATTTTAACCCTTATTTCATTTAAATTACTTTGAGACTTCATGACACATTTTCTTCTAACCCTGTCCAAAAGCCCACATTACAGTCCAAAGAAAGACCTTCTGATCAGTCTTTGAGGGTGCCAGGTCAAGCGAAATGGTGATATGGTCTATATCAGGGGCAACACCGTGTTCGGGGTGCACAAAAGAAAACTAAAATGAGAGAGTCTTATTGGTGAAAACCCTCGCGGGCACCGTAAGGCGATGGTGAGATGAGAGAAATCTAAAATGAGAGAGTCTTGTTGGTAAAAACCTTTGCGGGCACCATAAGACGATGGTCAGATGAGAGAAAATTGAGAATGAGAGAGTCTTATTGGTGAAAACTCTTACGGGCACCACAAGGCGATGGTGAGCTCAAAGATAAACAGCAAAACGGAATGGGATCAGTGAAAGATTGGTTTCCAAAGTTGGATTTATGCTATGAATTGAGTACGATTGGTCAGACAGATTAGGCTGATCGGTCCGCAATGCATGTCATGGTCACTGAAGCTAGCAAATTCCTTCAGATAAGTCTTTCTAAATTTTCTCCACATAATCGTTTGTGTTCACAACTTCCCTTTGTTTCCTTTTGATCACAAAATCATTACATTTTGTTTATTGAGTCTATCTTTGTAAATTTCTTGCGAACTAGCCATGTTGAGTAAGCGGGAAAGGATTTCAAGCTTACTACCAACTTCTAAATTGCATAAAGCGGAACTTGGCCAAGCATATCGCAAGGGAAGTAACCCAAAGGTCAGGCGATAAGGCAAGTTTTGAGAGTTTTGGAGAATACAAGGTTGCAACAACGTTCAGATTAAAGTGTAATGCAATGGATGAGGGTAAGAGATTCGGGTTGTTCAGAGAAAATGCAAATCGACCCCAATCAGAGGTCAAACAACTCTGTGCTCATTCAAATCCCCAGCTAAGCCAAAACTGGAATACATTCCCCAACAGAAGCAAACCTCCAGCAAGGACGCCACAAACTAACCACCACGTTTTAAAGTAATACAATTTTATTTGTTTGAAACAGAAGGCCTAGAAGTTGTCAATCCAAAAAAGACAAGGCTCGAGAAGCAAAATTGCTATTCAAGTGTTCCCCAAACGGAGAGCATGGCTCAGGTAAATTTAATTTTTAGTTTCAGGACCCTCCTGGATAATGGGATTTAATTTTAGTTTCAGTAGCAGGCGCCCACCTGGATAATGAGGGAATACAATTTTAGTTTCGGTAGCAGGCGCCCACCTGGATAACGAGGGAATATAATTTTAGTTTCAGTAGCAGGCGCCCACCTGGATAATGAGGGAATACAATTTAATTTTAGTTTTCAGGACCCTCCTGGATAATGGGATTTAACTTTAGTTTTAGGACCCTCCTGGATAATGGGATTTAATTTTAGTTTCAGGACCCTCCTGGATAATGGGGTTTAACTTTAGTTTCAGGACCCTCCTGGATAATGGGATTTAATTTTAGTTTCAGGACCCTCCTGGATAATGGGATTTAACTTTAGTTTCAGGACCCTCCTAGATAATAGGATTTAATTTTAGTTTCAGGACCCTCCTGGATAATGAGATTTAATTTTAGTTTTCAGGACTCTCCTGGATAATGGGATTTAATTTTAGATTCAGGACCCTCCTGGATAATGGGATTTAACTTTAGTTTCAGGACCCTCCTAGATAATGAGATTTAATTTTAGTTTTCAGGACCCTCCTGGATAATAGGATTTAATTTTAGTTTCAGGACCCTCCTGGATTGTCACGACCCGGAATTCCCACCCTCAACAGCCGTGATGGCGCCTACTAGTGAAAGCTAGGCAAGACAATTAACCGAATCATTAACTACTATTCCACTCCAAATCAAAGCAACTTAGGATCAACAGTTAATAACATTATAAATAAATGAGCAGAACATATATAATTTCATGCCTTTAAACATCGCCAATACAATCTCCTTAACAACTACCCAAGATTTAGTGTCACAGTTTCATAGACTGTCTAAGATTTACTACAAGTAAGGGTCTGAAAGAAATAACAAAATACTGTTTCTGAGACTACAAAAAAAAAAAGAAACAGATAAAATAGAGAGCGGGAGACTCCAAGGTCCGCGGACGCCTGCTGGACTACCTTGGGTCGCCTGATAATCAGAAGTTGGAAGCTCCTTATAGTCCAAAACCTGCGGTACTGGGATCTGCACAAAACAGTGCAGAGTGTAGTATCAGCACAACCGACCCCATGTGCTGGTAAGTGCCTGGCCTAACCCCGGCGAGGTAGTGACGAGGCTAGGACCAGACTCCAGATAAACCTGTGCAGTTTTATATATATATATATATATATATATATATCCAAAGCAGAAAGATAGAACCAAATAAACAATCAACTATGGGGAAGGGAAACATGTTTCGGAGTAACAGATAAAACAATTCATATAAGAAATATAAGGAAAAACTACAATTAATTTCAAACACAAGTAAAAGAGATACAAACAATTTTCACTTTCAGTTTCCATCTTGTTGCAGGCGTGCAACTCGACCCCATTTCCTTACATTTTATGGTAGGCGTACCACCCGCTCCCCTTTCAATAGTCATCACACAAATCACAAGAATTTCAGTAAGGAAACACAACAATATTATAATTTCTCAACAAGAGAACAATAACATCAAACAATCATCCATATACGACCCACGGTCATGCTTGACACCAACGTAGAGGTACTCGTCACCATGCCTATACGTCGTACTTAAAGTAACAATTTAACAAATAGAACACGACTTCTAATCCCTCAAGCTAAGGTTAGAACGGACACTTACCTCGCTTTGCAACTGAATTCAAGGTTCCGACAAACCTTTGCCTTGAAACTTTATGTCCGAAGGCTTCAAATCTAGTCACAAATAATTTAATATACTCAATCCACATAGTAGAAACTAATTCCATATGAATTTACAAATTTTCCGGATTAAAATCCGAAATTTAACTCAAAATTGCCAGTGGGGCCCACTTCTCGTAATCGTACAAAACCCACAAAATGTGATAACCCATTCCGATACGATTTTAACCATAAAAAATTATTGAATTCCGACATCGGATCGATCTCCAAATCTTAATTCTAAACTTAAGGGTTTTCCACAATTTTCCCAACCTAAATAACCAATTAATTGCTAAAAATAGTGATAAACTGAGGCAATTCCTCCAAAATTGAGTTAGGAACACTTACCCCGATGTTTCCCTTGAAATCCCTCCAAGAATTTCTTCAAGACTTGCTTTAATCCAAGCTCTCTAGCTCCCAATGTGTTTAGAATGGTCAAATCCCCTTCTTTAAGAATCTACACAAGATAATCTACTTTGGATATGGTTTTGAAGTTGGTTTGTTGTGATTCTAGGGTGTTTGGAGGTGTTCCTCTTCGTGGGTAACGAAAATGGGTCTTGTAGAACAAAATGGGCACTGAGTTTTACTTAAAAAGTATAAAAAATCGCGTTAAAACACCCCTGTCAGGCGAAAAATGCGATCCGCAAACTTGTCGCATAACAGGTTTGCGGTTCGCATTTTTGGTCACAGAAATCGCAAGCCTCGCCTCAAGTTCTGCCTCAATTTGCGATCTCTAGGTCAAAAATGCGGTTCGCATAGCTGATCTGCGGTCATTCTGCGATTGCAGATTTGACATATCTGCAGAATTTTTTCCTGACACGAAAATAGGCATAACTTTCTCATACGATGTCCGAATTGGGCGATTCTTTTTTCTATGACTCCGAAATTTCGATACGGATCTAATGCTTCAATTAAATCGGAATTTGGAGCCCATTTGCATAATATTATACCACTTATTCTTGAAGAGACGACATCGACACATTCTTGAAATGCCAAAGTTAAACTCCATCAACCATCCAAAATCCACTCGAGGCCCTCCGGAAACTCAACCAAACATGCCAACATATCCCATAACATTATTAAAACTTGTTCCAACCATCTGGACGCTCAAAACAACCTCTCAACACCAGATTCGCGTTGGATTCAAGCCTAAGGATTTCAAAATCTTCTAAATCGCTCTTTTAATCTAAACCCAACCAAACCACGTCCGAATGACCTGAAATTTTACACACAAGTCATAAATCACATATCAAAGCTATAGCAACTTTCGGAATTCCATTCCGACCCTCGGATCAAAATCTCGCCTATCAACCGGAAATCGCCAAAATTCTAACTTCACCAATTCAAGCCTAATTCTACTCGGGACCTCCAAAACAATTTCCGATTTCACTCCTAATTCATAAATCATCTCCCGAAACTAATCGAATCATCGAAATTCACATCCGAGTCTCCTAACTCATAGGTCAACATCGGGTTGACTTTTCCGATTTAACCCTTCTTGAAAGAGACTAAATGTCTCATTTCTTACCAATTTCACTCCGTACTCAACTACTCAACTTGATTACATGAAACACAGATAACGAAATATAATGAGACAGAAAATGGGGAAGACGGAGTGGTAACCCACGAGACGACTGGCCGGGTCGTCACATTCTCCCCCTCTTAAACAAACGTTTGCCCTCGAACGAGTCAAGAAGCGTACCTGAAGTTTCAAATAGGTGAGGATATCTGCTCCGCATCTCTTGCTCGGTTTCCTAGGTAGCCTCTTCCACGGATCGACCTCTCCACTGAACTTTCACTTAAGCTATCTCCTTGGACCTCAACTTCCGAACCTGACGATCCAAAATCGCCACTGGCTCCACCTCATAGGTCAAATCATCATCCAAATGAATCGTGCTGAAGTCCAAAATATGAGACGGGTCTCCAATATACTTCCGGAGCATAGAAACATGAAATACTGGGTGTAAACTCGACAGACTGGGTGGCAAGGCTAGCTCATAAGCCACCTCCCCAACTCTCCAAAGCACTTCAAAAGGTCCAATGAACCGAGGACTCAATTTTCCTTTCTTCCCGAATCTCATAACGCCTTTCATGGGCGAAACCTTCAGCAAGACCTTCTCACCAACCATGTAGGACGAATCTCGAGCCTTTCTATCGGCATAACTCTTTTGCCTCGACTGTGCTGTACGGAGCGTCTCCTGGATTACCTTCACCTTTTCTAGAGCATCCCGAACCAAGTCAGTCCCCAATAGCCTAGCTTCGCCGGGCTTGAACCAACCGACCGGAGATCTACACCGTCTCCCATACAGAGCCTCACACGGAGCCATCTGAATACTTGAATGATAGCTGTTGTTATAAGCGAACTCTGCGAGAGGCAGAAATTCATCCCATGAACCTCTGAAATCAATAGCACACGCACGCAACATGTCCTCTAGGATCTGAATGGTACGTTCGGACTGCCCATCCGTCTGAGGATGAAATGTTGTGCTCAGTTCCACCTGACTACCCAACTCCCTCTACACGGCCTTCCAGAACTGCAAGGTGAACTGAGTACCTCTATCGGAAATGATAGAAACTGGAACACCATGCAGCCGAACAATCTCTCGGATATAAATCCTTGCCAACCGTTCTGAAGAATAGGTAGTACACACAGGAATGAAATGCGCGGACTTGGTCAGCCGATCCACAATCACCCATATAGCATCGAACTTCTTCAAAGTCCGTGGGAGTCCAACAACAAAGTCCATAGTGATCCGCTCCCACTTCCACTCGGGAAGCTCAATCCTCTGAAATAGTCCACCAGGCCTCTGATGCTCACACTTAACCTGCTGGCAATTCAAACACCGGGCCACGTATGCAGCTATATCCTTCTTCATTCTACGCCACCAATAATGTTGTCGCAAATCCTGATACATCTTTGCGGCGCCCGGATGAATAGAGTACCTGAAGCTATGGGCCTCTTTCAAAATCAACTCCCGAAGTCCCTCTACATCGGGCACACAAACTCGACCCTGTAATCTTAAAATCCCATCATCACCTATGGTGACCTGCTTAGCACCTCCTCGCTGTACCGTGTCCCTAAGGACACACAAATGGGGGTCATCAAACTGTCGGTCACGTATTCGTTCTAACAATGAAGAATGAGCGACCGTGTAAGCTAATACCCGATTAGGTTCAGAAACGTCCAATCTCACTAATTGATTGGCCAACGTCTGAACATCTAAATCAAGGGGTCTCTCACCGACCGGAATATAAGCAAGACTGCCCATACTGGCCGANTTTGTCCATGAAAATCTCCTTTGGATATAGTTTTGAGGTTGATTTATGGTGATTCTATGGTGTTTGGAGGTGTTCCTCTTCGTGGGTAACGAATATGGGCCTTGTAGGGCAAAATAAACACTGAGTTCTACTTAAAAAGCATCAAAAATCGGGTTAAAACACCCCTGTCAGGCCAAAAATGCGATTCTCTATGCCAAAAATGTGGTTCGCATTTCACCTTTGCGGTTCGCATTTTTGGTCGCAAATCTCGCCCCAAGTTTTGTCTCAGTTTGCGATTTTCAGGTCAAAAATGCGGTTCGCATTTCACGTTCTGCGGTTCGCATTTATGACATTTCTGCAGATTTTTCCTTGACACAAAAATAGGCATAACTTTCTCATACGATGTCCGAATTGGACGATTCTTTTTGCTATGGCTCCGAAATTTTGATACGGATCTAATGCTTTAATCAAAACGGAATTTGGTGTCAATTTGCATAATATTATACCACTTTTTCTTGAAGGTACGACATCGACACTTTCTTGAAATGCCAAAGTTAAACTCCATCAACCATCCAAAATCCATTCGAGACCCTAGGGACTTCAACCAAACACTCCAACATGCCCCATAATATTATTCAAACTTGTTCCAACCTTCGGAACGTTCAAATCAACATCATAACATCAAATTCGCATCGGATTCAAGCCTAAGGATCTCAAAATCTTCTAAATCGCTCTTTTGATCTAAACCCAACCAAACCACGTCCGAATGTCCTGAAATTTTGCACACAAGTCATAAATCACATATCAAAGCTACAGCAACTTTCGGAATTCTATTCCGACCCTCGGATCAAAATCTCACCTATCAACCGGAAATCGCCAAAATTCTAACTTCACCAATTCAAGCATAATTCTACTCGGGACCTCCGAAACAAATTCCGATTTCACTCCTAAGTCATAAATCATCTCCCGAAACTAATGGAATCATCAGAATTCACATCCGAGCCTCCTAACTTATAGGTCAACATCGGGTTGACTTTTCCGATTTAACCCTTCTTGAAAGAAACTAAATGTCTCATTTCTTACCAATTTTACTCCGTACTCAACTACTCAACTTGATTACATAAAACACAGATAATGAAATATAATGATACAGATATTGGGAAAGACGGAGCAGTAACCCATGAGACGATTTACCGGGTCGTCACATTCTCCCCGTCTTAAACAAACGTTCGTCCTCGAACGGGTCAAGAGACATACCTGAAGTTTCAAATAGGTGAGGATATCTGCTCTGCATCTCCCGCTCGGTTTCCCAAGTAGCCTCTTCCACAGTCTGACCTCTCCATTGGACTTTCACCGAAGCTATCTCCTTGAACCTCAACTTTCACTGGTTCTACCTCATAGGTCAAATTGTCATCCAATTGAATCGTGCTGAAGTCCAAAATGTGAGACGGGTCCCCAATATACTTCCGGAGCATAGAAACATGAAATACTGGGTGTACACTCGACAGACTGGGTGGCAAAGCAAGCTCATAAGCCACCTCCCCAACTCTCCGAAGTACTTCAAACGGCCCAATGACTGAGGACTCAATTTCCCTTTCTTCCCGAATCTCATAACACCTTTCATGGGAGAAACCTTCAGCAAGACCTTTTCACCAACCATGTAAGACACACCCCGAACCTTTCTATCGGCATAACTCTTTTGCCTCGACTGTGCTGTATGAAGCTTCTCCTGGATTATAGCCTAGCTTCGCCGGGCTCAAACCAACCAACCGGAGATCTACACCGTCTTCCATACAGAGCCTCGTACGGAGCCATCTGAATACTTGACTGATAGCTGTTATTATAAGCGAATTCTGCAAGAGGCAGAAACTCATCCCATGAGCCTCCGAAATCAACAACACATGCACGCAGCATGTCCTCCAATATCTGAATGGTACGTTCTGACTGCCCATCCGTCTGAGGATGAAATGCTGTGCTCAATTCCACCTGAGTACCCAACTCCCTCTGCACGGCCTTCCAGAACTGCAAGGTGAACTGAGTGCCTCTATCAGAAATGATAGAAACTGGAACACCATGCAGCCGAACAATCTCTCGGATATAAATCCTTGCCAACCGTTCTGAAGAATAGGTAGTACACACAGGGATGAAATGCGCGGACTTGGTCATCCGATCCACAATCACCCATATAGCATCAAACATCTTCGAAGTCCGTGGGAGTCCAACAATAAAGTCCATAGTGATCCGCTCCCACTTCCACTCGGGAAGCTCAATCCTCTGAAATAGTCCACCAGGCCTCTGATGCTCACACTTAACCTGCTGGCAATTCAAACACCGGGCCACGTATGCAGCTATATCCTTCTTCATTCTACGCCACCAATAATGTTGTCGCAAATCCTGATACATCTTTGCGGCGCCCGGATGAATAGAGTACCTGAAGCTATGGGCCTCTTTCAAAATCAACTCCCGAAGTCCCTCTACATCGGGCACACAAACTCGACCCTGTAATCTCAAAATCCCATCAACACCTAAGGTGACCTGCTTGGCAACTCCTCGCTGTACCGTGTCCCTAAGGACACACAAATGGGGGTCATCAAACTGTCGGTCACGTATTCGTTCTAACAATGAAGAATGAGCGACCGTGTAAGCTAATACCCGATTAGGTTCAGAAACGTCCAATCTCACTAATCGATTGGCCAACGTCTGAACGTCTAAATCAAGGGGTCTCTCACCGACCGGAATATAAGCAAGACTGCCCATACTGGCCGACTTTCTACTCAAGACGTCGGCCACCACGTTGGCCTTTCCCGGGTGGTATAAGATAGTGACATCATAGTCCTTTAACAATTCCAACCACCTCCTCTGTCTCAAGTTCAGCTCCTTTTGCTTGAACAGATATTGAAGACTCTTATGATCCGTGAACACTTCACACGGCACGCCATATAAGTAGTGCCTCCAAATCTTCAAGGCGTGGATTATGGCTGCCAATTCTAAATCATGCACCGGATAGTTTTTCTCATGAATCTTCAATTGTCTCGAAGCATAGGCAATGACCTTGCCCTCTTGCATTAGCACTGCACCAAGCCCAATGCGAGAGACATCACAATAAACCGTGTAAGGCCCTGAGCCTGTGGGCAAAACTAACACTGGTGCCGTGGTCAGAGCTGTCTTGAGCTTCTGAAAGCTCGCCTCACACTCATCCGACCACCTGAACTGGGCACCTTTCTGGGTCAACTTGGTCATCGGGGCTGCAATGGATGAAAACCCCTCCACGAACCGACGATAGTAGTCTGCCAGTCCCAAGAAACTCCGAATATCTGTGACTGATGCCGGCCTAGGCCAGTTCTTGACTGCCTCAATCTTTTTCGGATCAACCTGAATACCCTCTGCCGATACAATATGACCCAGAAATGTAACCGAACTCAGCCAGAATTCACACTTTGAAAATTTAGCATACAACCGACTATCTCTCATAGTCTGAAGAACCACTCTGAGATGCTGCGCGTGCTCCTCCTGGCTGGGGGAATATACCAGGATGTTGTCGATGAAAACTATCACGAACGAATCCAGGTAAGGCCTGAACACTCGGTTCATCAAGTCCATAAAAGCTGCTGGGGCATTTGCCATCCCAAAGGACATAACTAGGAATTCATAATGCCCATACCGAGTGCGGAAAGCTGTCTTAGGGACATCGGGTGCCCTAATCTTCAACTGATGGTAACCAGACCTCAAATCAATCTTTGAAAATACCCTGGCACCTTGGAGCTGATCAAACAAATCATCGATCCTCGGCAATGGGTACTTATTTTTTATTGTAATTTTGTTCAACTGTCGGTAATCGATGCACATTCTCATTGACCCGTCTTTCTTTTTAACAAACAACACGGGCGCACCCCAAGGTGAAACACTGGGTCTAATGAAACCCTTCCCGAGCAAGTCTTGCAACTGCTTTTTCAATTCTTTTAACTCTGGCGGGGCCATGCGATACGGCGGAATAGAAATGGGTTGAGTGCCCGGAGCCACATCAATGCAAAAGTCAATATCCCTGTCTGGGGGCATCCCCGGCAGGTCGGAGGGGAAAACCTCGAGAAACTCACGGACCACGGGCACAGACTCAATAGAGAGGACCTCGGCACTGGAATCACGAACATGAGCCAGATAAGCCAAACACCCCTTCTCGACCATACGTCGAGCCTTCACATAAGAGATAATATTACGGGTGGAATGACCAGGAGTCCCTTTTCACTCTAAATGGGGCATACCCGGTAAAGCTAAGGTCACAGTCTTGGCATGGCAGTCCAGGATGGCGTGGTAAGGTGATAGCCAGTCCATCCCCAATATGATATCAAAATCAACCATATCCAAAAGCAATAAGTCTGCATATCACTACCACACAGGAGCGATGGACTCGATCTACCACAATGGAATCACTCACCGGAGTGGACACATAAATAGGAACACTTAACGAGTCACTAGGCATGGCCAGATACGGTGCAAAATAAGATGAGACATACGAGTAGGTAGATCCTGGATCAAATAAGGTTGAAGCCTCGTTGTCACAAACCAGAACTGTACCTGTAATCACTGCATCTGAAGCCTCTGCCTCGGGCCGAGCTGGGAAAGCATAACATCGGGGCTGAGCCCCACCACCCTGAGCCACATCTCTTGGACGGCCTGCTGCTGGCTGGCCCCCACCTCTGCCGACCTAACCTCCACCTCCAGCACCTCTACCTATACCTCTAGCACCTCTACCCCCACCTCTAGCTAGCTGCGGAACATCTGGTGCCTATAACACAGCACGAGAACCCTGATGCGGAGAACTGCTCGAAACCTGAGGACAATTTCTAGCAATGTGCCTCGGGTCGCCACAAGTAAAACAAGCCCTCGGCTGTCGATGCTGGAGACTCTGAAGCGGTGGTGCACTGAGGTACTGCTGATCAAGATGTTGTACTTGGGAACCACGGTTACCTGAAGCACTGTGAGAAACCTGTAGAGCTGACTGAAAAGGCCTAGGAGGATGGCCTCTTCCATATGAACCCTGCTTCCAGACGAAGCACCAATGAATCTGCCGGAGTGACGGGGCCACATTGACCGCCTCCTGGAAGGTAATCTCACTCCCAGTCTCCCTAGCCATCTGAAGGCGAATCGGCTGGATGAGACCGTCACTAAATCTCCTCACCCTCTCTGTAGGAAGTATGATGAGAGCATGCCGAGCCAAATCGATGAACCTGGACTCATACTGGGTAACTGTCATGGATCCTTGTTGAAGACGCTCAAACTGTCTCCTATAGGCCTCTCTTTGAGTAACGGGGAGAAAATTCTCCAGAAACAACTCTGTAAACTGTTCCCAAGTCAGAGATGGTGAACCGGCTGGCCTAGTTAGGCAATAATCCCTCCACCAAGTCTTGGCGGATCCGGACAGGCGAAATGCAGCAAAATCTACCCCATTGGTATCAACAATACCCATGTTCCTGAGAACCTCGTGGCAACTGTACAAGAAGTCCTGGGGATCCTCCGTAGAAGTACCGTTGAAAGTGGTAGTGAATAGTTTGGTGAATCTGTCCAGTCTCCACAAAGCATCGGCAGACATAGCCGCCCCATTGCCGGTCTGAGCTATGGTACCCGGCTGAACTGCCACAACTGGCTGAACCGCTGGAACCTGAACCTGGGGAGTTACTTGCTCCGGAGTACGAGTAGGAGGATTCTGAGCCCCTTCTCCGGACTGAGGAGTGGCTGGTGCTACAGGAAGTAAGCCTGCTCGGGTGACATTCTCCATGAGGCCCACCAACCGGACCAAAGCGTCCTGAAGAAATGGGGTAGCAATAAACCCCTCTGGGACCTAAGCTGGTTCCACCAGAGCTGCTAGGGCCGGAACCCCCTCGTCAAGATCAACCTGAGGTTCCGCCACAGGTGCTATTGCAGGAGGCTGAGTCCTGCCCCTGCCTCGACCCCTAGCACGACCTCGGCCTCGCCCTCTACCCCGTGTAGGAGCTGTTGCTGGGGGCTCGGGCTGCTGAGCGGTAGAAGAGGAAGCGCGTGTTCTCGCCATCTGAGAGGAACAGAATAGGAATTCAATTAGCATTAAGAAACAAAACCGCACGATAAGAAAGAACAAATGTGAAGTTTTTCCTAACTCTATAGCGTCTAGGCGATAAATACAGACGTCTCCGTACCGATCCCTCAGACTCTACTGAGCTTGTCTGTGAACTGTGAGACCCACGTAAACCTAGAGCTCTGATACCAACTTGTCACGACCTGGAATTCCCACCCTCGGGAGCCGTGATGGCGCCTACTAGTGAAAGCTAGGCATGCCAATTAACCGAATCATTAACTACTATTCCACTCCAAATCAAAGCAACTTAGGATCAACAGTTAATAACATTATAAATAAATGAGCAGAACATATATAATTTCAGGCCTTTAAACATCGCCAATACAATTTCCTTAACAACTACCCAAGATTTAGTGTCACAGTTTCACAGACTGT